>JAMASW010000059.1:0-71431 GCA_030522415.1 Channallabes apus | reverse complement strand
GAAGAAAATAACTTTCAGAAAAATTGTAAAGCAAATTATTTTTCCTTGGCTGTTATTTAAGGAGCAATTTTTTCAACAAGGGGGTGTATCCCATGTGTTTAAAAGGTCAGTTTACCAGAGTTTTCATCACTCTAGCATCGAAGCAGCCAGGAGGAACATCAAAATGCAAGTCTAAGCCTGATGAAGGTTAAGATAAACCGAAACGTAGCGCCAAATAGACTTGCAACAAAGAGCTCAAAGTGTTAACCAAGGGGAGGGATGTTTTTCAGAGCTACAGGGGAGGTTTTGAGGGGTCTGGGACTGATAAAGTCGTGGTAGGCCCGTGCATAACGTTGGTTCTAGTCCTGCAGGGACCCGAGTTTCCCTACCCTATCCCCCATCCCACCCTATCCCCAAAGTTCCCTTGCCTTGGACCCTGCCCCCGGACCGTTTCCCTAATTGTCTTAACCTCTACCCCCCCTTTTTCCCTAAACCTAACCCCACTTGGGTTCTTTGCGGGGTAATGGAACCACGGTCATTTTCCCAAACCTAACCCAGCCAGTGCCACCCGATGGAGTTGGACTCGGATCTTCTCTTTGTCTTCCACCAGCCTGAAAAACAACAAAATTAAGTCAAAGAAAAATACTTACCTGCTGCGCTTACCTGTCCTGATGGTCAAAAATCCTGAAACAAGGTAAAAAAGAACCATAAAAATTATGGGACAATTTTTGGTAAGTTGAAATGAAGTAAAAAACTCTGTCCTGATGGTCAAAAATCCTGAAAAAAGGAAAAAAGAACCATAAATACATGAAAAAAATCATGGGACAATTTTTGGAAACTTGGAAAAAGTTTAATAATTACCTGGTGCACTTATTTTCTGAAGTTAAATAATTTAAAGAAGAAAATAACTTTCAGAAAAATTGTAAAGCAAATTATTTTTCCTTGGCTGTTATTTAAGGAGCAATTTTTTCAACAAGGGGGTGTATCCCATGTGTTTAAAAGGTCAGTTTACCAGAGTTTTCATCACTCTAGCATCGAAGCAGCCAGGAGGAACATCAAAATGCAAGTCTAAGCCTGATGAAGGTTAAGATAAACCGAAACGTAGCGCCAAATAGACTTGCAACAAAGAGCTCAAAGTGTTAACCAAGGGGAGGGATGTTTTTCAGAGCTACAGGGGAGGTTTTGAGGGGTCTGGGACTGATAAAGTCGTGGTAGGCCCGTGCATAACGTTGGTTCTAGTCCTGCAGGGACCCGAGTTTCCCTACCCTATCCCCCATCCCACCCTATCCCCAAAGTTCCCTTGCCTTGGACCCTGCCCCCGGACCGTTTCCCTAATTGTCTTAACCTCTACCCCCCCTTTTTCCCTAAACCTAACCCCACTTGGGTTCTTTGCGGGGTAATGGAACCACGGTCATTTTCCCAAACCTAACCCAGCCAGTGCCACCCGATGGAGTTGGACTCGGATCTTCTCTTTGTCTTCCACCAGCCTGAAAAACAACAAAATTAAGTCAAAGAAAAATACTTACCTGCTGCGCTTACCTGTCCTGATGGTCAAAAATCCTGAAACAAGGTAAAAAAGAACCATAAAAATTATGGGACAATTTTTGGTAAGTTGAAATGAAGTAAAAAACTCTGTCCTGATGGTCAAAAATCCTGAAAAAAGGAAAAAAGAACCATAAATACATGAAAAAAATCATGGGACAATTTTTGGAAACTTGGAAAAAGTTTAATAATTACCTGGTGCACTTATTTTCTGAAGTTAAATAATTTAAAGAAGAAAATAACTTTCAGAAAAATTGTAAAGCAAATTATTTTTCCTTGGCTGTTATTTAAGGAGCAATTTTTTCAACAAGGGGGTGTATCCCATGTGTTTAAAAGGTCAGTTTACCAGAGTTTTCATCACTCTAGCATCGAAGCAGCCAGGAGGAACATCAAAATGCAAGTCTAAGCCTGATGAAGGTTAAGATAAACCGAAACGTAGCGCCAAATAGACTTGCAACAAAGAGCTCAAAGTGTTAACCAAGGGGAGGGATGTTTTTCAGAGCTACAGGGGAGGTTTTGAGGGGTCTGGGACTGATAAAGTCGTGGTAGGCCCGTGCATAACGTTGGTTCTAGTCCTGCAGGGACCCGAGTTTCCCTACCCTATCCCCCATCCCACCCTATCCCCAAAGTTCCCTTGCCTTGGACCCTGCCCCCGGACCGTTTCCCTAATTGTCTTAACCTCTACCCCCCCTTTTTCCCTAAACCTAACCCCACTTGGGTTCTTTGCGGGGTAATGGAACCACGGTCATTTTCCCAAACCTAACCCAGCCAGTGCCACCCGATGGAGTTGGACTCGGATCTTCTCTTTGTCTTCCACCAGCCTGAAAAACAACAAAATTAAGTCAAAGAAAAATACTTACCTGCTGCGCTTACCTGTCCTGATGGTCAAAAATCCTGAAACAAGGTAAAAAAGAACCATAAAAATTATGGGACAATTTTTGGTAAGTTGAAATGAAGTAAAAAACTCTGTCCTGATGGTCAAAAATCCTGAAAAAAGGAAAAAAGAACCATAAATACATGAAAAAAATCATGGGACAATTTTTGGAAACTTGGAAAAAGTTTAATAATTACCTGGTGCACTTATTTTCTGAAGTTAAATAATTTAAAGAAGAAAATAACTTTCAGAAAAATTGTAAAGCAAATTATTTTTCCTTGGCTGTTATTTAAGGAGCAATTTTTTCAACAAGGGGGTGTATCCCATGTGTTTAAAAGGTCAGTTTACCAGAGTTTTCATCACTCTAGCATCGAAGCAGCCAGGAGGAACATCAAAATGCAAGTCTAAGCCTGATGAAGGTTAAGATAAACCGAAACGTAGCGCCAAATAGACTTGCAACAAAGAGCTCAAAGTGTTAACCAAGGGGAGGGATGTTTTTCAGAGCTACAGGGGAGGTTTTGAGGGGTCTGGGACTGATAAAGTCGTGGTAGGCCCGTGCATAACGTTGGTTCTAGTCCTGCAGGGACCCGAGTTTCCCTACCCTATCCCCCATCCCACCCTATCCCCAAAGTTCCCTTGCCTTGGACCCTGCCCCCGGACCGTTTCCCTAATTGTCTTAACCTCTACCCCCCCTTTTTCCCTAAACCTAACCCCACTTGGGTTCTTTGCGGGGTAATGGAACCACGGTCATTTTCCCAAACCTAACCCAGCCAGTGCCACCCGATGGAGTTGGACTCGGATCTTCTCTTTGTCTTCCACCAGCCTGAAAAACAACAAAATTAAGTCAAAGAAAAATACTTACCTGCTGCGCTTACCTGTCCTGATGGTCAAAAATCCTGAAACAAGGTAAAAAAGAACCATAAAAATTATGGGACAATTTTTGGTAAGTTGAAATGAAGTAAAAAACTCTGTCCTGATGGTCAAAAATCCTGAAAAAAGGAAAAAAGAACCATAAATACATGAAAAAAATCATGGGACAATTTTTGGAAACTTGGAAAAAGTTTAATAATTACCTGGTGCACTTATTTTCTGAAGTTAAATAATTTAAAGAAGAAAATAACTTTCAGAAAAATTGTAAAGCAAATTATTTTTCCTTGGCTGTTATTTAAGGAGCAATTTTTTCAACAAGGGGGTGTATCCCATGTGTTTAAAAGGTCAGTTTACCAGAGTTTTCATCACTCTAGCATCGAAGCAGCCAGGAGGAACATCAAAATGCAAGTCTAAGCCTGATGAAGGTTAAGATAAACCGAAACGTAGCGCCAAATAGACTTGCAACAAAGAGCTCAAAGTGTTAACCAAGGGGAGGGATGTTTTTCAGAGCTACAGGGGAGGTTTTGAGGGGTCTGGGACTGATAAAGTCGTGGTAGGCCCGTGCATAACGTTGGTTCTAGTCCTGCAGGGACCCGAGTTTCCCTACCCTATCCCCCATCCCACCCTATCCCCAAAGTTCCCTTGCCTTGGACCCTGCCCCCGGACCGTTTCCCTAATTGTCTTAACCTCTACCCCCCCTTTTTCCCTAAACCTAACCCCACTTGGGTTCTTTGCGGGGTAATGGAACCACGGTCATTTTCCCAAACCTAACCCAGCCAGTGCCACCCGATGGAGTTGGACTCGGATCTTCTCTTTGTCTTCCACCAGCCTGAAAAACAACAAAATTAAGTCAAAGAAAAATACTTACCTGCTGCGCTTACCTGTCCTGATGGTCAAAAATCCTGAAACAAGGTAAAAAAGAACCATAAAAATTATGGGACAATTTTTGGTAAGTTGAAATGAAGTAAAAAACTCTGTCCTGATGGTCAAAAATCCTGAAAAAAGGAAAAAAGAACCATAAATACATGAAAAAAATCATGGGACAATTTTTGGAAACTTGGAAAAAGTTTAATAATTACCTGGTGCACTTATTTTCTGAAGTTAAATAATTTAAAGAAGAAAATAACTTTCAGAAAAATTGTAAAGCAAATTATTTTTCCTTGGCTGTTATTTAAGGAGCAATTTTTTCAACAAGGGGGTGTATCCCATGTGTTTAAAAGGTCAGTTTACCAGAGTTTTCATCACTCTAGCATCGAAGCAGCCAGGAGGAACATCAAAATGCAAGTCTAAGCCTGATGAAGGTTAAGATAAACCGAAACGTAGCGCCAAATAGACTTGCAACAAAGAGCTCAAAGTGTTAACCAAGGGGAGGGATGTTTTTCAGAGCTACAGGGGAGGTTTTGAGGGGTCTGGGACTGATAAAGTCGTGGTAGGCCCGTGCATAACGTTGGTTCTAGTCCTGCAGGGACCCGAGTTTCCCTACCCTATCCCCCATCCCACCCTATCCCCAAAGTTCCCTTGCCTTGGACCCTGCCCCCGGACCGTTTCCCTAATTGTCTTAACCTCTACCCCCCCTTTTTCCCTAAACCTAACCCCACTTGGGTTCTTTGCGGGGTAATGGAACCACGGTCATTTTCCCAAACCTAACCCAGCCAGTGCCACCCGATGGAGTTGGACTCGGATCTTCTCTTTGTCTTCCACCAGCCTGAAAAACAACAAAATTAAGTCAAAGAAAAATACTTACCTGCTGCGCTTACCTGTCCTGATGGTCAAAAATCCTGAAACAAGGTAAAAAAGAACCATAAAAATTATGGGACAATTTTTGGTAAGTTGAAATGAAGTAAAAAACTCTGTCCTGATGGTCAAAAATCCTGAAAAAAGGAAAAAAGAACCATAAATACATGAAAAAAATCATGGGACAATTTTTGGAAACTTGGAAAAAGTTTAATAATTACCTGGTGCACTTATTTTCTGAAGTTAAATAATTTAAAGAAGAAAATAACTTTCAGAAAAATTGTAAAGCAAATTATTTTTCCTTGGCTGTTATTTAAGGAGCAATTTTTTCAACAAGGGGGTGTATCCCATGTGTTTAAAAGGTCAGTTTACCAGAGTTTTCATCACTCTAGCATCGAAGCAGCCAGGAGGAACATCAAAATGCAAGTCTAAGCCTGATGAAGGTTAAGATAAACCGAAACGTAGCGCCAAATAGACTTGCAACAAAGAGCTCAAAGTGTTAACCAAGGGGAGGGATGTTTTTCAGAGCTACAGGGGAGGTTTTGAGGGGTCTGGGACTGATAAAGTCGTGGTAGGCCCGTGCATAACGTTGGTTCTAGTCCTGCAGGGACCCGAGTTTCCCTACCCTATCCCCCATCCCACCCTATCCCCAAAGTTCCCTTGCCTTGGACCCTGCCCCCGGACCGTTTCCCTAATTGTCTTAACCTCTACCCCCCCTTTTTCCCTAAACCTAACCCCACTTGGGTTCTTTGCGGGGTAATGGAACCACGGTCATTTTCCCAAACCTAACCCAGCCAGTGCCACCCGATGGAGTTGGACTCGGATCTTCTCTTTGTCTTCCACCAGCCTGAAAAACAACAAAATTAAGTCAAAGAAAAATACTTACCTGCTGCGCTTACCTGTCCTGATGGTCAAAAATCCTGAAACAAGGTAAAAAAGAACCATAAAAATTATGGGACAATTTTTGGTAAGTTGAAATGAAGTAAAAAACTCTGTCCTGATGGTCAAAAATCCTGAAAAAAGGAAAAAAGAACCATAAATACATGAAAAAAATCATGGGACAATTTTTGGAAACTTGGAAAAAGTTTAATAATTACCTGGTGCACTTATTTTCTGAAGTTAAATAATTTAAAGAAGAAAATAACTTTCAGAAAAATTGTAAAGCAAATTATTTTTCCTTGGCTGTTATTTAAGGAGCAATTTTTTCAACAAGGGGGTGTATCCCATGTGTTTAAAAGGTCAGTTTACCAGAGTTTTCATCACTCTAGCATCGAAGCAGCCAGGAGGAACATCAAAATGCAAGTCTAAGCCTGATGAAGGTTAAGATAAACCGAAACGTAGCGCCAAATAGACTTGCAACAAAGAGCTCAAAGTGTTAACCAAGGGGAGGGATGTTTTTCAGAGCTACAGGGGAGGTTTTGAGGGGTCTGGGACTGATAAAGTCGTGGTAGGCCCGTGCATAACGTTGGTTCTAGTCCTGCAGGGACCCGAGTTTCCCTACCCTATCCCCCATCCCACCCTATCCCCAAAGTTCCCTTGCCTTGGACCCTGCCCCCGGACCGTTTCCCTAATTGTCTTAACCTCTACCCCCCCTTTTTCCCTAAACCTAACCCCACTTGGGTTCTTTGCGGGGTAATGGAACCACGGTCATTTTCCCAAACCTAACCCAGCCAGTGCCACCCGATGGAGTTGGACTCGGATCTTCTCTTTGTCTTCCACCAGCCTGAAAAACAACAAAATTAAGTCAAAGAAAAATACTTACCTGCTGCGCTTACCTGTCCTGATGGTCAAAAATCCTGAAACAAGGTAAAAAAGAACCATAAAAATTATGGGACAATTTTTGGTAAGTTGAAATGAAGTAAAAAACTCTGTCCTGATGGTCAAAAATCCTGAAAAAAGGAAAAAAGAACCATAAATACATGAAAAAAATCATGGGACAATTTTTGGAAACTTGGAAAAAGTTTAATAATTACCTGGTGCACTTATTTTCTGAAGTTAAATAATTTAAAGAAGAAAATAACTTTCAGAAAAATTGTAAAGCAAATTATTTTTCCTTGGCTGTTATTTAAGGAGCAATTTTTTCAACAAGGGGGTGTATCCCATGTGTTTAAAAGGTCAGTTTACCAGAGTTTTCATCACTCTAGCATCGAAGCAGCCAGGAGGAACATCAAAATGCAAGTCTAAGCCTGATGAAGGTTAAGATAAACCGAAACGTAGCGCCAAATAGACTTGCAACAAAGAGCTCAAAGTGTTAACCAAGGGGAGGGATGTTTTTCAGAGCTACAGGGGAGGTTTTGAGGGGTCTGGGACTGATAAAGTCGTGGTAGGCCCGTGCATAACGTTGGTTCTAGTCCTGCAGGGACCCGAGTTTCCCTACCCTATCCCCCATCCCACCCTATCCCCAAAGTTCCCTTGCCTTGGACCCTGCCCCCGGACCGTTTCCCTAATTGTCTTAACCTCTACCCCCCCTTTTTCCCTAAACCTAACCCCACTTGGGTTCTTTGCGGGGTAATGGAACCACGGTCATTTTCCCAAACCTAACCCAGCCAGTGCCACCCGATGGAGTTGGACTCGGATCTTCTCTTTGTCTTCCACCAGCCTGAAAAACAACAAAATTAAGTCAAAGAAAAATACTTACCTGCTGCGCTTACCTGTCCTGATGGTCAAAAATCCTGAAACAAGGTAAAAAAGAACCATAAAAATTATGGGACAATTTTTGGTAAGTTGAAATGAAGTAAAAAACTCTGTCCTGATGGTCAAAAATCCTGAAAAAAGGAAAAAAGAACCATAAATACATGAAAAAAATCATGGGACAATTTTTGGAAACTTGGAAAAAGTTTAATAATTACCTGGTGCACTTATTTTCTGAAGTTAAATAATTTAAAGAAGAAAATAACTTTCAGAAAAATTGTAAAGCAAATTATTTTTCCTTGGCTGTTATTTAAGGAGCAATTTTTTCAACAAGGGGGTGTATCCCATGTGTTTAAAAGGTCAGTTTACCAGAGTTTTCATCACTCTAGCATCGAAGCAGCCAGGAGGAACATCAAAATGCAAGTCTAAGCCTGATGAAGGTTAAGATAAACCGAAACGTAGCGCCAAATAGACTTGCAACAAAGAGCTCAAAGTGTTAACCAAGGGGAGGGATGTTTTTCAGAGCTACAGGGGAGGTTTTGAGGGGTCTGGGACTGATAAAGTCGTGGTAGGCCCGTGCATAACGTTGGTTCTAGTCCTGCAGGGACCCGAGTTTCCCTACCCTATCCCCCATCCCACCCTATCCCCAAAGTTCCCTTGCCTTGGACCCTGCCCCCGGACCGTTTCCCTAATTGTCTTAACCTCTACCCCCCCTTTTTCCCTAAACCTAACCCCACTTGGGTTCTTTGCGGGGTAATGGAACCACGGTCATTTTCCCAAACCTAACCCAGCCAGTGCCACCCGATGGAGTTGGACTCGGATCTTCTCTTTGTCTTCCACCAGCCTGAAAAACAACAAAATTAAGTCAAAGAAAAATACTTACCTGCTGCGCTTACCTGTCCTGATGGTCAAAAATCCTGAAACAAGGTAAAAAAGAACCATAAAAATTATGGGACAATTTTTGGTAAGTTGAAATGAAGTAAAAAACTCTGTCCTGATGGTCAAAAATCCTGAAAAAAGGAAAAAAGAACCATAAATACATGAAAAAAATCATGGGACAATTTTTGGAAACTTGGAAAAAGTTTAATAATTACCTGGTGCACTTATTTTCTGAAGTTAAATAATTTAAAGAAGAAAATAACTTTCAGAAAAATTGTAAAGCAAATTATTTTTCCTTGGCTGTTATTTAAGGAGCAATTTTTTCAACAAGGGGGTGTATCCCATGTGTTTAAAAGGTCAGTTTACCAGAGTTTTCATCACTCTAGCATCGAAGCAGCCAGGAGGAACATCAAAATGCAAGTCTAAGCCTGATGAAGGTTAAGATAAACCGAAACGTAGCGCCAAATAGACTTGCAACAAAGAGCTCAAAGTGTTAACCAAGGGGAGGGATGTTTTTCAGAGCTACAGGGGAGGTTTTGAGGGGTCTGGGACTGATAAAGTCGTGGTAGGCCCGTGCATAACGTTGGTTCTAGTCCTGCAGGGACCCGAGTTTCCCTACCCTATCCCCCATCCCACCCTATCCCCAAAGTTCCCTTGCCTTGGACCCTGCCCCCGGACCGTTTCCCTAATTGTCTTAACCTCTACCCCCCCTTTTTCCCTAAACCTAACCCCACTTGGGTTCTTTGCGGGGTAATGGAACCACGGTCATTTTCCCAAACCTAACCCAGCCAGTGCCACCCGATGGAGTTGGACTCGGATCTTCTCTTTGTCTTCCACCAGCCTGAAAAACAACAAAATTAAGTCAAAGAAAAATACTTACCTGCTGCGCTTACCTGTCCTGATGGTCAAAAATCCTGAAACAAGGTAAAAAAGAACCATAAAAATTATGGGACAATTTTTGGTAAGTTGAAATGAAGTAAAAAACTCTGTCCTGATGGTCAAAAATCCTGAAAAAAGGAAAAAAGAACCATAAATACATGAAAAAAATCATGGGACAATTTTTGGAAACTTGGAAAAAGTTTAATAATTACATGGTGCACTTATTTTCTGAAGTTAAATAATTTAAAGAAGAAAATAACTTTCAGAAAAATTGTAAAGCAAATTATTTTTCCTTGGCTGTTATTTAAGGAGCAATTTTTTCAACAAGGGGGTGTATCCCATGTGTTTAAAAGGTCAGTTTACCAGAGTTTTCATCACTCTAGCATCGAAGCAGCCAGGAGGAACATCAAAATGCAAGTCTAAGCCTGATGAAGGTTAAGATAAACCGAAACGTAGCGCCAAATAGACTTGCAACAAAGAGCTCAAAGTGTTAACCAAGGGGAGGGATGTTTTTCAGAGCTACAGGGGAGGTTTTGAGGGGTCTGGGACTGATAAAGTCGTGGTAGGCCCGTGCATAACGTTGGTTCTAGTCCTGCAGGGACCCGAGTTTCCCTACCCTATCCCCCATCCCACCCTATCCCCAAAGTTCCCTTGCCTTGGACCCTGCCCCCGGACCGTTTCCCTAATTGTCTTAACCTCTACCCCCCCTTTTTCCCTAAACCTAACCCCACTTGGGTTCTTTGCGGGGTAATGGAACCACGGTCATTTTCCCAAACCTAACCCAGCCAGTGCCACCCGATGGAGTTGGACTCGGATCTTCTCTTTGTCTTCCACCAGCCTGAAAAACAACAAAATTAAGTCAAAGAAAAATACTTACCTGCTGCGCTTACCTGTCCTGATGGTCAAAAATCCTGAAACAAGGTAAAAAAGAACCATAAAAATTATGGGACAATTTTTGGTAAGTTGAAATGAAGTAAAAAACTCTGTCCTGATGGTCAAAAATCCTGAAAAAAGGAAAAAAGAACCATAAATACATGAAAAAAATCATGGGACAATTTTTGGAAACTTGGAAAAAGTTTAATAATTACCTGGTGCACTTATTTTCTGAAGTTAAATAATTTAAAGAAGAAAATAACTTTCAGAAAAATTGTAAAGCAAATTATTTTTCCTTGGCTGTTATTTAAGGAGCAATTTTTTCAACAAGGGGGTGTATCCCATGTGTTTAAAAGGTCAGTTTACCAGAGTTTTCATCACTCTAGCATCGAAGCAGCCAGGAGGAACATCAAAATGCAAGTCTAAGCCTGATGAAGGTTAAGATAAACCGAAACGTAGCGCCAAATAGACTTGCAACAAAGAGCTCAAAGTGTTAACCAAGGGGAGGGATGTTTTTCAGAGCTACAGGGGAGGTTTTGAGGGGTCTGGGACTGATAAAGTCGTGGTAGGCCCGTGCATAACGTTGGTTCTAGTCCTGCAGGGACCCGAGTTTCCCTACCCTATCCCCCATCCCACCCTATCCCCAAAGTTCCCTTGCCTTGGACCCTGCCCCCGGACCGTTTCCCTAATTGTCTTAACCTCTACCCCCCCTTTTTCCCTAAACCTAACCCCACTTGGGTTCTTTGCGGGGTAATGGAACCACGGTCATTTTCCCAAACCTAACCCAGCCAGTGCCACCCGATGGAGTTGGACTCGGATCTTCTCTTTGTCTTCCACCAGCCTGAAAAACAACAAAATTAAGTCAAAGAAAAATACTTACCTGCTGCGCTTACCTGTCCTGATGGTCAAAAATCCTGAAACAAGGTAAAAAAGAACCATAAAAATTATGGGACAATTTTTGGTAAGTTGAAATGAAGTAAAAAACTCTGTCCTGATGGTCAAAAATCCTGAAAAAAGGAAAAAAGAACCATAAATACATGAAAAAAATCATGGGACAATTTTTGGAAACTTGGAAAAAGTTTAATAATTACCTGGTGCACTTATTTTCTGAAGTTAAATAATTTAAAGAAGAAAATAACTTTCAGAAAAATTGTAAAGCAAATTATTTTTCCTTGGCTGTTATTTAAGGAGCAATTTTTTCAACAAGGGGGTGTATCCCATGTGTTTAAAAGGTCAGTTTACCAGAGTTTTCATCACTCTAGCATCGAAGCAGCCAGGAGGAACATCAAAATGCAAGTCTAAGCCTGATGAAGGTTAAGATAAACCGAAACGTAGCGCCAAATAGACTTGCAACAAAGAGCTCAAAGTGTTAACCAAGGGGAGGGATGTTTTTCAGAGCTACAGGGGAGGTTTTGAGGGGTCTGGGACTGATAAAGTCGTGGTAGGCCCGTGCATAACGTTGGTTCTAGTCCTGCAGGGACCCGAGTTTCCCTACCCTATCCCCCATCCCACCCTATCCCCAAAGTTCCCTTGCCTTGGACCCTGCCCCCGGACCGTTTCCCTAATTGTCTTAACCTCTACCCCCCCTTTTTCCCTAAACCTAACCCCACTTGGGTTCTTTGCGGGGTAATGGAACCACGGTCATTTTCCCAAACCTAACCCAGCCAGTGCCACCCGATGGAGTTGGACTCGGATCTTCTCTTTGTCTTCCACCAGCCTGAAAAACAACAAAATTAAGTCAAAGAAAAATACTTACCTGCTGCGCTTACCTGTCCTGATGGTCAAAAATCCTGAAACAAGGTAAAAAAGAACCATAAAAATTATGGGACAATTTTTGGTAAGTTGAAATGAAGTAAAAAACTCTGTCCTGATGGTCAAAAATCCTGAAAAAAGGAAAAAAGAACCATAAATACATGAAAAAAATCATGGGACAATTTTTGGAAACTTGGAAAAAGTTTAATAATTACCTGGTGCACTTATTTTCTGAAGTTAAATAATTTAAAGAAGAAAATAACTTTCAGAAAAATTGTAAAGCAAATAATTTTTCCTTGGCTGTTATTTAAGGAGCAATTTTTTCAACAAGGGGGTGTATCCCATGTGTTTAAAAGGTCAGTTTACCAGAGTTTTCATCACTCTAGCATCGAAGCAGCCAGGAGGAACATCAAAATGCAAGTCTAAGCCTGATGAAGGTTAAGATAAACCGAAACGTAGCGCCAAATAGACTTGCAACAAAGAGCTCAAAGTGTTAACCAAGGGGAGGGATGTTTTTCAGAGCTACAGGGGAGGTTTTGAGGGGTCTGGGACTGATAAAGTCGTGGTAGGCCCGTGCATAACGTTGGTTCTAGTCCTGCAGGGACCCGAGTTTCCCTACCCTATCCCCCATCCCACCCTATCCCCAAAGTTCCCTTGCCTTGGACCCTGCCCCCGGACCGTTTCCCTAATTGTCTTAACCTCTACCCCCCCTTTTTCCCTAAACCTAACCCCACTTGGGTTCTTTGCGGGGTAATGGAACCACGGTCATTTTCCCAAACCTAACCCAGCCAGTGCCACCCGATGGAGTTGGACTCGGATCTTCTCTTTGTCTTCCACCAGCCTGAAAAACAACAAAATTAAGTCAAAGAAAAATACTTACCTGCTGCGCTTACCTGTCCTGATGGTCAAAAATCCTGAAACAAGGTAAAAAAGAACCATAAAAATTATGGGACAATTTTTGGTAAGTTGAAATGAAGTAAAAAACTCTGTCCTGATGGTCAAAAATCCTGAAAAAAGGAAAAAAGAACCATAAATACATGAAAAAAATCATGGGACAATTTTTGGAAACTTGGAAAAAGTTTAATAATTACCTGGTGCACTTATTTTCTGAAGTTAAATAATTTAAAGAAGAAAATAACTTTCAGAAAAATTGTAAAGCAAATTATTTTTCCTTGGCTGTTATTTAAGGAGCAATTTTTTCAACAAGGGGGTGTATCCCATGTGTTTAAAAGGTCAGTTTACCAGAGTTTTCATCACTCTAGCATCGAAGCAGCCAGGAGGAACATCAAAATGCAAGTCTAAGCCTGATGAAGGTTAAGATAAACCGAAACGTAGCGCCAAATAGACTTGCAACAAAGAGCTCAAAGTGTTAACCAAGGGGAGGGATGTTTTTCAGAGCTACAGGGGAGGTTTTGAGGGGTCTGGGACTGATAAAGTCGTGGTAGGCCCGTGCATAACGTTGGTTCTAGTCCTGCAGGGACCCGAGTTTCCCTACCCTATCCCCCATCCCACCCTATCCCCAAAGTTCCCTTGCCTTGGACCCTGCCCCCGGACCGTTTCCCTAATTGTCTTAACCTCTACCCCCCCTTTTTCCCTAAACCTAACCCCACTTGGGTTCTTTGCGGGGTAATGGAACCACGGTCATTTTCCCAAACCTAACCCAGCCAGTGCCACCCGATGGAGTTGGACTCGGATCTTCTCTTTGTCTTCCACCAGCCTGAAAAACAACAAAATTAAGTCAAAGAAAAATACTTACCTGCTGCGCTTACCTGTCCTGATGGTCAAAAATCCTGAAACAAGGTAAAAAAGAACCATAAAAATTATGGGACAATTTTTGGTAAGTTGAAATGAAGTAAAAAACTCTGTCCTGATGGTCAAAAATCCTGAAAAAAGGAAAAAAGAACCATAAATACATGAAAAAAATCATGGGACAATTTTTGGAAACTTGGAAAAAGTTTAATAATTACCTGGTGCACTTATTTTCTGAAGTTAAATAATTTAAAGAAGAAAATAACTTTCAGAAAAATTGTAAAGCAAATTATTTTTCCTTGGCTGTTATTTAAGGAGCAATTTTTTCAACAAGGGGGTGTATCCCATGTGTTTAAAAGGTCAGTTTACCAGAGTTTTCATCACTCTAGCATCGAAGCAGCCAGGAGGAACATCAAAATGCAAGTCTAAGCCTGATGAAGGTTAAGATAAACCGAAACGTAGCGCCAAATAGACTTGCAACAAAGAGCTCAAAGTGTTAACCAAGGGGAGGGATGTTTTTCAGAGCTACAGGGGAGGTTTTGAGGGGTCTGGGACTGATAAAGTCGTGGTAGGCCCGTGCATAACGTTGGTTCTAGTCCTGCAGGGACCCGAGTTTCCCTACCCTATCCCCCATCCCACCCTATCCCCAAAGTTCCCTTGCCTTGGACCCTGCCCCCGGACCGTTTCCCTAATTGTCTTAACCTCTACCCCCCCTTTTTCCCTAAACCTAACCCCACTTGGGTTCTTTGCGGGGTAATGGAACCACGGTCATTTTCCCAAACCTAACCCAGCCAGTGCCACCCGATGGAGTTGGACTCGGATCTTCTCTTTGTCTTCCACCAGCCTGAAAAACAACAAAATTAAGTCAAAGAAAAATACTTACCTGCTGCGCTTACCTGTCCTGATGGTCAAAAATCCTGAAACAAGGTAAAAAAGAACCATAAAAATTATGGGACAATTTTTGGTAAGTTGAAATGAAGTAAAAAACTCTGTCCTGATGGTCAAAAATCCTGAAAAAAGGAAAAAAGAACCATAAATACATGAAAAAAATCATGGGACAATTTTTGGAAACTTGGAAAAAGTTTAATAATTACCTGGTGCACTTATTTTCTGAAGTTAAATAATTTAAAGAAGAAAATAACTTTCAGAAAAATTGTAAAGCAAATTATTTTTCCTTGGCTGTTATTTAAGGAGCAATTTTTTCAACAAGGGGGTGTATCCCATGTGTTTAAAAGGTCAGTTTACCAGAGTTTTCATCACTCTAGCATCGAAGCAGCCAGGAGGAACATCAAAATGCAAGTCTAAGCCTGATGAAGGTTAAGATAAACCGAAACGTAGCGCCAAATAGACTTGCAACAAAGAGCTCAAAGTGTTAACCAAGGGGAGGGATGTTTTTCAGAGCTACAGGGGAGGTTTTGAGGGGTCTGGGACTGATAAAGTCGTGGTAGGCCCGTGCATAACGTTGGTTCTAGTCCTGCAGGGACCCGAGTTTCCCTACCCTATCCCCCATCCCACCCTATCCCCAAAGTTCCCTTGCCTTGGACCCTGCCCCCGGACCGTTTCCCTAATTGTCTTAACCTCTACCCCCCCTTTTTCCCTAAACCTAACCCCACTTGGGTTCTTTGCGGGGTAATGGAACCACGGTCATTTTCCCAAACCTAACCCAGCCAGTGCCACCCGATGGAGTTGGACTCGGATCTTCTCTTTGTCTTCCACCAGCCTGAAAAACAACAAAATTAAGTCAAAGAAAAATACTTACCTGCTGCGCTTACCTGTCCTGATGGTCAAAAATCCTGAAACAAGGTAAAAAAGAACCATAAAAATTATGGGACAATTTTTGGTAAGTTGAAATGAAGTAAAAAACTCTGTCCTGATGGTCAAAAATCCTGAAAAAAGGAAAAAAGAACCATAAATACATGAAAAAAATCATGGGACAATTTTTGGAAACTTGGAAAAAGTTTAATAATTACCTGGTGCACTTATTTTCTGAAGTTAAATAATTTAAAGAAGAAAATAACTTTCAGAAAAATTGTAAAGCAAATTATTTTTCCTTGGCTGTTATTTAAGGAGCAATTTTTTCAACAAGGGGGTGTATCCCATGTGTTTAAAAGGTCAGTTTACCAGAGTTTTCATCACTCTAGCATCGAAGCAGCCAGGAGGAACATCAAAATGCAAGTCTAAGCCTGATGAAGGTTAAGATAAACCGAAACGTAGCGCCAAATAGACTTGCAACAAAGAGCTCAAAGTGTTAACCAAGGGGAGGGATGTTTTTCAGAGCTACAGGGGAGGTTTTGAGGGGTCTGGGACTGATAAAGTCGTGGTAGGCCCGTGCATAACGTTGGTTCTAGTCCTGCAGGGACCCGAGTTTCCCTACCCTATCCCCCATCCCACCCTATCCCCAAAGTTCCCTTGCCTTGGACCCTGCCCCCGGACCGTTTCCCTAATTGTCTTAACCTCTACCCCCCCTTTTTCCCTAAACCTAACCCCACTTGGGTTCTTTGCGGGGTAATGGAACCACGGTCATTTTCCCAAACCTAACCCAGCCAGTGCCACCCGATGGAGTTGGACTCGGATCTTCTCTTTGTCTTCCACCAGCCTGAAAAACAACAAAATTAAGTCAAAGAAAAATACTTACCTGCTGCGCTTACCTGTCCTGATGGTCAAAAATCCTGAAACAAGGTAAAAAAGAACCATAAAAATTATGGGACAATTTTTGGTAAGTTGAAATGAAGTAAAAAACTCTGTCCTGATGGTCAAAAATCCTGAAAAAAGGAAAAAAGAACCATAAATACATGAAAAAAATCATGGGACAATTTTTGGAAACTTGGAAAAAGTTTAATAATTACCTGGTGCACTTATTTTCTGAAGTTAAATAATTTAAAGAAGAAAATAACTTTCAGAAAAATTGTAAAGCAAATTATTTTTCCTTGGCTGTTATTTAAGGAGCAATTTTTTCAACAAGGGGGTGTATCCCATGTGTTTAAAAGGTCAGTTTACCAGAGTTTTCATCACTCTAGCATCGAAGCAGCCAGGAGGAACATCAAAATGCAAGTCTAAGCCTGATGAAGGTTAAGATAAACCGAAACGTAGCGCCAAATAGACTTGCAACAAAGAGCTCAAAGTGTTAACCAAGGGGAGGGATGTTTTTCAGAGCTACAGGGGAGGTTTTGAGGGGTCTGGGACTGATAAAGTCGTGGTAGGCCCGTGCATAACGTTGGTTCTAGTCCTGCAGGGACCCGAGTTTCCCTACCCTATCCCCCATCCCACCCTATCCCCAAAGTTCCCTTGCCTTGGACCCTGCCCCCGGACCGTTTCCCTAATTGTCTTAACCTCTACCCCCCCTTTTTCCCTAAACCTAACCCCACTTGGGTTCTTTGCGGGGTAATGGAACCACGGTCATTTTCCCAAACCTAACCCAGCCAGTGCCACCCGATGGAGTTGGACTCGGATCTTCTCTTTGTCTTCCACCAGCCTGAAAAACAACAAAATTAAGTCAAAGAAAAATACTTACCTGCTGCGCTTACCTGTCCTGATGGTCAAAAATCCTGAAACAAGGTAAAAAAGAACCATAAAAATTATGGGACAATTTTTGGTAAGTTGAAATGAAGTAAAAAACTCTGTCCTGATGGTCAAAAATCCTGAAAAAAGGAAAAAAGAACCATAAATACATGAAAAAAATCATGGGACAATTTTTGGAAACTTGGAAAAAGTTTAATAATTACCTGGTGCACTTATTTTCTGAAGTTAAATAATTTAAAGAAGAAAATAACTTTCAGAAAAATTGTAAAGCAAATTATTTTTCCTTGGCTGTTATTTAAGGAGCAATTTTTTCAACAAGGGGGTGTATCCCATGTGTTTAAAAGGTCAGTTTACCAGAGTTTTCATCACTCTAGCATCGAAGCAGCCAGGAGGAACATCAAAATGCAAGTCTAAGCCTGATGAAGGTTAAGATAAACCGAAACGTAGCGCCAAATAGACTTGCAACAAAGAGCTCAAAGTGTTAACCAAGGGGAGGGATGTTTTTCAGAGCTACAGGGGAGGTTTTGAGGGGTCTGGGACTGATAAAGTCGTGGTAGGCCCGTGCATAACGTTGGTTCTAGTCCTGCAGGGACCCGAGTTTCCCTACCCTATCCCCCATCCCACCCTATCCCCAAAGTTCCCTTGCCTTGGACCCTGCCCCCGGACCGTTTCCCTAATTGTCTTAACCTCTACCCCCCCTTTTTCCCTAAACCTAACCCCACTTGGGTTCTTTGCGGGGTAATGGAACCACGGTCATTTTCCCAAACCTAACCCAGCCAGTGCCACCCGATGGAGTTGGACTCGGATCTTCTCTTTGTCTTCCACCAGCCTGAAAAACAACAAAATTAAGTCAAAGAAAAATACTTACCTGCTGCGCTTACCTGTCCTGATGGTCAAAAATCCTGAAACAAGGTAAAAAAAAAAAAAAAAAAAAAAAAAAACCATAAAAATTATGGGACAATTTTTGGTAAGTTGAAATGAAGTAAAAAACTCTGTCCTGATGGTCAAAAATCCTGAAAAAAGGAAAAAAGAACCATAAATACATGAAAAAAATCATGGGACAATTTTTGGAAACTTGGAAAAAGTTTAATAATTACCTGGTGCACTTATTTTCTGAAGTTAAATAATTTAAAGAAGAAAATAACTTTCAGAAAAATTGTAAAGCAAATTATTTTTCCTTGGCTGTTATTTAAGGAGCAATTTTTTCAACAAGGGGGTGTATCCCATGTGTTTAAAAGGTCAGTTTACCAGAGTTTTCATCACTCTAGCATCGAAGCAGCCAGGAGGAACATCAAAATGCAAGTCTAAGCCTGATGAAGGTTAAGATAAACCGAAACGTAGCGCCAAATAGACTTGCAACAAAGAGCTCAAAGTGTTAACCAAGGGGAGGGATGTTTTTCAGAGCTACAGGGGAGGTTTTGAGGGGTCTGGGACTGATAAAGTCGTGGTAGGCCCGTGCATAACGTTGGTTCTAGTCCTGCAGGGACCCGAGTTTCCCTACCCTATCCCCCATCCCACCCTATCCCCAAAGTTCCCTTGCCTTGGACCCTGCCCCCGGACCGTTTCCCTAATTGTCTTAACCTCTACCCCCCCTTTTTCCCTAAACCTAACCCCACTTGGGTTCTTTGCGGGGTAATGGAACCACGGTCATTTTCCCAAACCTAACCCAGCCAGTGCCACCCGATGGAGTTGGACTCGGATCTTCTCTTTGTCTTCCACCAGCCTGAAAAACAACAAAATTAAGTCAAAGAAAAATACTTACCTGCTGCGCTTACCTGTCCTGATGGTCAAAAATCCTGAAACAAGGTAAAAAAGAACCATAAAAATTATGGGACAATTTTTGGTAAGTTGAAATGAAGTAAAAAACTCTGTCCTGATGGTCAAAAATCCTGAAAAAAGGAAAAAAGAACCATAAATACATGAAAAAAATCATGGGACAATTTTTGGAAACTTGGAAAAAGTTTAATAATTACCTGGTGCACTTATTTTCTGAAGTTAAATAATTTAAAGAAGAAAATAACTTTCAGAAAAATTGTAAAGCAAATTATTTTTCCTTGGCTGTTATTTAAGGAGCAATTTTTTCAACAAGGGGGTGTATCCCATGTGTTTAAAAGGTCAGTTTACCAGAGTTTTCATCACTCTAGCATCGAAGCAGCCAGGAGGAACATCAAAATGCAAGTCTAAGCCTGATGAAGGTTAAGATAAACCGAAACGTAGCGCCAAATAGACTTGCAACAAAGAGCTCAAAGTGTTAACCAAGGGGAGGGATGTTTTTCAGAGCTACAGGGGAGGTTTTGAGGGGTCTGGGACTGATAAAGTCGTGGTAGGCCCGTGCATAACGTTGGTTCTAGTCCTGCAGGGACCCGAGTTTCCCTACCCTATCCCCCATCCCACCCTATCCCCAAAGTTCCCTTGCCTTGGACCCTGCCCCCGGACCGTTTCCCTAATTGTCTTAACCTCTACCCCCCCTTTTTCCCTAAACCTAACCCCACTTGGGTTCTTTGCGGGGTAATGGAACCACGGTCATTTTCCCAAACCTAACCCAGCCAGTGCCACCCGATGGAGTTGGACTCGGATCTTCTCTTTGTCTTCCACCAGCCTGAAAAACAACAAAATTAAGTCAAAGAAAAATACTTACCTGCTGCGCTTACCTGTCCTGATGGTCAAAAATCCTGAAACAAGGTAAAAAAGAACCATAAAAATTATGGGACAATTTTTGGTAAGTTGAAATGAAGTAAAAAACTCTGTCCTGATGGTCAAAAATCCTGAAAAAAGGAAAAAAGAACCATAAATACATGAAAAAAATCATGGGACAATTTTTGGAAACTTGGAAAAAGTTTAATAATTACCTGGTGCACTTATTTTCTGAAGTTAAATAATTTAAAGAAGAAAATAACTTTCAGAAAAATTGTAAAGCAAATTATTTTTCCTTGGCTGTTATTTAAGGAGCAATTTTTTCAACAAGGGGGTGTATCCCATGTGTTTAAAAGGTCAGTTTACCAGAGTTTTCATCACTCTAGCATCGAAGCAGCCAGGAGGAACATCAAAATGCAAGTCTAAGCCTGATGAAGGTTAAGATAAACCGAAACGTAGCGCCAAATAGACTTGCAACAAAGAGCTCAAAGTGTTAACCAAGGGGAGGGATGTTTTTCAGAGCTACAGGGGAGGTTTTGAGGGGTCTGGGACTGATAAAGTCGTGGTAGGCCCGTGCATAACGTTGGTTCTAGTCCTGCAGGGACCCGAGTTTCCCTACCCTATCCCCCATCCCACCCTATCCCCAAAGTTCCCTTGCCTTGGACCCTGCCCCCGGACCGTTTCCCTAATTGTCTTAACCTCTACCCCCCCTTTTTCCCTAAACCTAACCCCACTTGGGTTCTTTGCGGGGTAATGGAACCACGGTCATTTTCCCAAACCTAACCCAGCCAGTGCCACCCGATGGAGTTGGACTCGGATCTTCTCTTTGTCTTCCACCAGCCTGAAAAACAACAAAATTAAGTCAAAGAAAAATACTTACCTGCTGCGCTTACCTGTCCTGATGGTCAAAAATCCTGAAACAAGGTAAAAAAGAACCATAAAAATTATGGGACAATTTTTGGTAAGTTGAAATGAAGTAAAAAACTCTGTCCTGATGGTCAAAAATCCTGAAAAAAGGAAAAAAGAACCATAAATACATGAAAAAAATCATGGGACAATTTTTGGAAACTTGGAAAAAGTTTAATAATTACCTGGTGCACTTATTTTCTGAAGTTAAATAATTTAAAGAAGAAAATAACTTTCAGAAAAATTGTAAAGCAAATTATTTTTCCTTGGCTGTTATTTAAGGAGCAATTTTTTCAACAAGGGGGTGTATCCCATGTGTTTAAAAGGTCAGTTTACCAGAGTTTTCATCACTCTAGCATCGAAGCAGCCAGGAGGAACATCAAAATGCAAGTCTAAGCCTGATGAAGGTTAAGATAAACCGAAACGTAGCGCCAAATAGACTTGCAACAAAGAGCTCAAAGTGTTAACCAAGGGGAGGGATGTTTTTCAGAGCTACAGGGGAGGTTTTGAGGGGTCTGGGACTGATAAAGTCGTGGTAGGCCCGTGCATAACGTTGGTTCTAGTCCTGCAGGGACCCGAGTTTCCCTACCCTATCCCCCATCCCACCCTATCCCCAAAGTTCCCTTGCCTTGGACCCTGCCCCCGGACCGTTTCCCTAATTGTCTTAACCTCTACCCCCCCTTTTTCCCTAAACCTAACCCCACTTGGGTTCTTTGCGGGGTAATGGAACCACGGTCATTTTCCCAAACCTAACCCAGCCAGTGCCACCCGATGGAGTTGGACTCGGATCTTCTCTTTGTCTTCCACCAGCCTGAAAAACAACAAAATTAAGTCAAAGAAAAATACTTACCTGCTGCGCTTACCTGTCCTGATGGTCAAAAATCCTGAAACAAGGTAAAAAAGAACCATAAAAATTATGGGACAATTTTTGGTAAGTTGAAATGAAGTAAAAAACTCTGTCCTGATGGTCAAAAATCCTGAAAAAAGGAAAAAAGAACCATAAATACATGAAAAAAATCATGGGACAATTTTTGGAAACTTGGAAAAAGTTTAATAATTACCTGGTGCACTTATTTTCTGAAGTTAAATAATTTAAAGAAGAAAATAACTTTCAGAAAAATTGTAAAGCAAATTATTTTTCCTTGGCTGTTATTTAAGGAGCAATTTTTTCAACAAGGGGGTGTATCCCATGTGTTTAAAAGGTCAGTTTACCAGAGTTTTCATCACTCTAGCATCGAAGCAGCCAGGAGGAACATCAAAATGCAAGTCTAAGCCTGATGAAGGTTAAGATAAACCGAAACGTAGCGCCAAATAGACTTGCAACAAAGAGCTCAAAGTGTTAACCAAGGGGAGGGATGTTTTTCAGAGCTACAGGGGAGGTTTTGAGGGGTCTGGGACTGATAAAGTCGTGGTAGGCCCGTGCATAACGTTGGTTCTAGTCCTGCAGGGACCCGAGTTTCCCTACCCTATCCCCCATCCCACCCTATCCCCAAAGTTCCCTTGCCTTGGACCCTGCCCCCGGACCGTTTCCCTAATTGTCTTAACCTCTACCCCCCCTTTTTCCCTAAACCTAACCCCACTTGGGTTCTTTGCGGGGTAATGGAACCACGGTCATTTTCCCAAACCTAACCCAGCCAGTGCCACCCGATGGAGTTGGACTCGGATCTTCTCTTTGTCTTCCACCAGCCTGAAAAACAACAAAATTAAGTCAAAGAAAAATACTTACCTGCTGCGCTTACCTGTCCTGATGGTCAAAAATCCTGAAACAAGGTAAAAAAGAACCATAAAAATTATGGGACAATTTTTGGTAAGTTGAAATGAAGTAAAAAACTCTGTCCTGATGGTCAAAAATCCTGAAAAAAGGAAAAAAGAACCATAAATACATGAAAAAAATCATGGGACAATTTTTGGAAACTTGGAAAAAGTTTAATAATTACCTGGTGCACTTATTTTCTGAAGTTAAATAATTTAAAGAAGAAAATAACTTTCAGAAAAATTGTAAAGCAAATTATTTTTCCTTGGCTGTTATTTAAGGAGCAATTTTTTCAACAAGGGGGTGTATCCCATGTGTTTAAAAGGTCAGTTTACCAGAGTTTTCATCACTCTAGCATCGAAGCAGCCAGGAGGAACATCAAAATGCAAGTCTAAGCCTGATGAAGGTTAAGATAAACCGAAACGTAGCGCCAAATAGACTTGCAACAAAGAGCTCAAAGTGTTAACCAAGGGGAGGGATGTTTTTCAGAGCTACAGGGGAGGTTTTGAGGGGTCTGGGACTGATAAAGTCGTGGTAGGCCCGTGCATAACGTTGGTTCTAGTCCTGCAGGGACCCGAGTTTCCCTACCCTATCCCCCATCCCACCCTATCCCCAAAGTTCCCTTGCCTTGGACCCTGCCCCCGGACCGTTTCCCTAATTGTCTTAACCTCTACCCCCCCTTTTTCCCTAAACCTAACCCCACTTGGGTTCTTTGCGGGGTAATGGAACCACGGTCATTTTCCCAAACCTAACCCAGCCAGTGCCACCCGATGGAGTTGGACTCGGATCTTCTCTTTGTCTTCCACCAGCCTGAAAAACAACAAAATTAAGTCAAAGAAAAATACTTACCTGCTGCGCTTACCTGTCCTGATGGTCAAAAATCCTGAAACAAGGTAAAAAAGAACCATAAAAATTATGGGACAATTTTTGGTAAGTTGAAATGAAGTAAAAAACTCTGTCCTGATGGTCAAAAATCCTGAAAAAAGGAAAAAAGAACCATAAATACATGAAAAAAATCATGGGACAATTTTTGGAAACTTGGAAAAAGTTTAATAATTACCTGGTGCACTTATTTTCTGAAGTTAAATAATTTAAAGAAGAAAATAACTTTCAGAAAAATTGTAAAGCAAATTATTTTTCCTTGGCTGTTATTTAAGGAGCAATTTTTTCAACAAGGGGGTGTATCCCATGTGTTTAAAAGGTCAGTTTACCAGAGTTTTCATCACTCTAGCATCGAAGCAGCCAGGAGGAACATCAAAATGCAAGTCTAAGCCTGATGAAGGTTAAGATAAACCGAAACGTAGCGCCAAATAGACTTGCAACAAAGAGCTCAAAGTGTTAACCAAGGGGAGGGATGTTTTTCAGAGCTACAGGGGAGGTTTTGAGGGGTCTGGGACTGATAAAGTCGTGGTAGGCCCGTGCATAACGTTGGTTCTAGTCCTGCAGGGACCCGAGTTTCCCTACCCTATCCCCCATCCCACCCTATCCCCAAAGTTCCCTTGCCTTGGACCCTGCCCCCGGACCGTTTCCCTAATTGTCTTAACCTCTACCCCCCCTTTTTCCCTAAACCTAACCCCACTTGGGTTCTTTGCGGGGTAATGGAACCACGGTCATTTTCCCAAACCTAACCCAGCCAGTGCCACCCGATGGAGTTGGACTCGGATCTTCTCTTTGTCTTCCACCAGCCTGAAAAACAACAAAATTAAGTCAAAGAAAAATACTTACCTGCTGCGCTTACCTGTCCTGATGGTCAAAAATCCTGAAACAAGGTAAAAAAGAACCATAAAAATTATGGGACAATTTTTGGTAAGTTGAAATGAAGTAAAAAACTCTGTCCTGATGGTCAAAAATCCTGAAAAAAGGAAAAAAGAACCATAAATACATGAAAAAAATCATGGGACAATTTTTGGAAACTTGGAAAAAGTTTAATAATTACCTGGTGCACTTATTTTCTGAAGTTAAATAATTTAAAGAAGAAAATAACTTTCAGAAAAATTGTAAAGCAAATTATTTTTCCTTGGCTGTTATTTAAGGAGCAATTTTTTCAACAAGGGGGTGTATCCCATGTGTTTAAAAGGTCAGTTTACCAGAGTTTTCATCACTCTAGCATCGAAGCAGCCAGGAGGAACATCAAAATGCAAGTCTAAGCCTGATGAAGGTTAAGATAAACCGAAACGTAGCGCCAAATAGACTTGCAACAAAGAGCTCAAAGTGTTAACCAAGGGGAGGGATGTTTTTCAGAGCTACAGGGGAGGTTTTGAGGGGTCTGGGACTGATAAAGTCGTGGTAGGCCCGTGCATAACGTTGGTTCTAGTCCTGCAGGGACCCGAGTTTCCCTACCCTATCCCCCATCCCACCCTATCCCCAAAGTTCCCTTGCCTTGGACCCTGCCCCCGGACCGTTTCCCTAATTGTCTTAACCTCTACCCCCCCTTTTTCCCTAAACCTAACCCCACTTGGGTTCTTTGCGGGGTAATGGAACCACGGTCATTTTCCCAAACCTAACCCAGCCAGTGCCACCCGATGGAGTTGGACTCGGATCTTCTCTTTGTCTTCCACCAGCCTGAAAAACAACAAAATTAAGTCAAAGAAAAATACTTACCTGCTGCGCTTACCTGTCCTGATGGTCAAAAATCCTGAAACAAGGTAAAAAAGAACCATAAAAATTATGGGACAATTTTTGGTAAGTTGAAATGAAGTAAAAAACTCTGTCCTGATGGTCAAAAATCCTGAAAAAAGGAAAAAAGAACCATAAATACATGAAAAAAATCATGGGACAATTTTTGGAAACTTGGAAAAAGTTTAATAATTACCTGGTGCACTTATTTTCTGAAGTTAAATAATTTAAAGAAGAAAATAACTTTCAGAAAAATTGTAAAGCAAATTATTTTTCCTTGGCTGTTATTTAAGGAGCAATTTTTTCAACAAGGGGGTGTATCCCATGTGTTTAAAAGGTCAGTTTACCAGAGTTTTCATCACTCTAGCATCGAAGCAGCCAGGAGGAACATCAAAATGCAAGTCTAAGCCTGATGAAGGTTAAGATAAACCGAAACGTAGCGCCAAATAGACTTGCAACAAAGAGCTCAAAGTGTTAACCAAGGGGAGGGATGTTTTTCAGAGCTACAGGGGAGGTTTTGAGGGGTCTGGGACTGATAAAGTCGTGGTAGGCCCGTGCATAACGTTGGTTCTAGTCCTGCAGGGACCCGAGTTTCCCTACCCTATCCCCCATCCCACCCTATCCCCAAAGTTCCCTTGCCTTGGACCCTGCCCCCGGACCGTTTCCCTAATTGTCTTAACCTCTACCCCCCCTTTTTCCCTAAACCTAACCCCACTTGGGTTCTTTGCGGGGTAATGGAACCACGGTCATTTTCCCAAACCTAACCCAGCCAGTGCCACCCGATGGAGTTGGACTCGGATCTTCTCTTTGTCTTCCACCAGCCTGAAAAACAACAAAATTAAGTCAAAGAAAAATACTTACCTGCTGCGCTTACCTGTCCTGATGGTCAAAAATCCTGAAACAAGGTAAAAAAGAACCATAAAAATTATGGGACAATTTTTGGTAAGTTGAAATGAAGTAAAAAACTCTGTCCTGATGGTCAAAAATCCTGAAAAAAGGAAAAAAGAACCATAAATACATGAAAAAAATCATGGGACAATTTTTGGAAACTTGGAAAAAGTTTAATAATTACCTGGTGCACTTATTTTCTGAAGTTAAATAATTTAAAGAAGAAAATAACTTTCAGAAAAATTGTAAAGCAAATTATTTTTCCTTGGCTGTTATTTAAGGAGCAATTTTTTCAACAAGGGGGTGTATCCCATGTGTTTAAAAGGTCAGTTTACCAGAGTTTTCATCACTCTAGCATCGAAGCAGCCAGGAGGAACATCAAAATGCAAGTCTAAGCCTGATGAAGGTTAAGATAAAGCGAAACGTAGCGCCAAATAGACTTGCAACAAAGAGCTCAAAGTGTTAACCAAGGGGAGGGATGTTTTTCAGAGCTACAGGGGAGGTTTTGAGGGGTCTGGGACTGATAAAGTCGTGGTAGGCCCGTGCATAACGTTGGTTCTAGTCCTGCAGGGACCCGAGTTTCCCTACCCTATCCCCCATCCCACCCTATCCCCAAAGTTCCCTTGCCTTGGACCCTGCCCCCGGACCGTTTCCCTAATTGTCTTAACCTCTACCCCCCCTTTTTCCCTAAACCTAACCCCACTTGGGTTCTTTGCGGGGTAATGGAACCACGGTCATTTTCCCAAACCTAACCCAGCCAGTGCCACCCGATGGAGTTGGACTCGGATCTTCTCTTTGTCTTCCACCAGCCTGAAAAACAACAAAATTAAGTCAAAGAAAAATACTTACCTGCTGCGCTTACCTGTCCTGATGGTCAAAAATCCTGAAACAAGGTAAAAAAGAACCATAAAAATTATGGGACAATTTTTGGTAAGTTGAAATGAAGTAAAAAACTCTGTCCTGATGGTCAAAAATCCTGAAAAAAGGAAAAAAGAACCATAAATACATGAAAAAAATCATGGGACAATTTTTGGAAACTTGGAAAAAGTTTAATAATTACCTGGTGCACTTATTTTCTGAAGTTAAATAATTTAAAGAAGAAAATAACTTTCAGAAAAATTGTAAAGCAAATTATTTTTCCTTGGCTGTTATTTAAGGAGCAATTTTTTCAACAAGGGGGTGTATCCCATGTGTTTAAAAGGTCAGTTTACCAGAGTTTTCATCACTCTAGCATCGAAGCAGCCAGGAGGAACATCAAAATGCAAGTCTAAGCCTGATGAAGGTTAAGATAAACCGAAACGTAGCGCCAAATAGACTTGCAACAAAGAGCTCAAAGTGTTAACCAAGGGGAGGGATGTTTTTCAGAGCTACAGGGGAGGTTTTGAGGGGTCTGGGACTGATAAAGTCGTGGTAGGCCCGTGCATAACGTTGGTTCTAGTCCTGCAGGGACCCGAGTTTCCCTACCCTATCCCCCATCCCACCCTATCCCCAAAGTTCCCTTGCCTTGGACCCTGCCCCCGGACCGTTTCCCTAATTGTCTTAACCTCTACCCCCCCTTTTTCCCTAAACCTAACCCCACTTGGGTTCTTTGCGGGGTAATGGAACCACGGTCATTTTCCCAAACCTAACCCAGCCAGTGCCACCCGATGGAGTTGGACTCGGATCTTCTCTTTGTCTTCCACCAGCCTGAAAAACAACAAAATTAAGTCAAAGAAAAATACTTACCTGCTGCGCTTACCTGTCCTGATGGTCAAAAATCCTGAAACAAGGTAAAAAAGAACCATAAAAATTATGGGACAATTTTTGGTAAGTTGAAATGAAGTAAAAAACTCTGTCCTGATGGTCAAAAATCCTGAAAAAAGGAAAAAAGAACCATAAATACATGAAAAAAATCATGGGACAATTTTTGGAAACTTGGAAAAAGTTTAATAATTACCTGGTGCACTTATTTTCTGAAGTTAAATAATTTAAAGAAGAAAATAACTTTCAGAAAAATTGTAAAGCAAATTATTTTTCCTTGGCTGTTATTTAAGGAGCAATTTTTTCAACAAGGGGGTGTATCCCATGTGTTTAAAAGGTCAGTTTACCAGAGTTTTCATCACTCTAGCATCGAAGCAGCCAGGAGGAACATCAAAATGCAAGTCTAAGCCTGATGAAGGTTAAGATAAACCGAAACGTAGCGCCAAATAGACTTGCAACAAAGAGCTCAAAGTGTTAACCAAGGGGAGGGATGTTTTTCAGAGCTACAGGGGAGGTTTTGAGGGGTCTGGGACTGATAAAGTCGTGGTAGGCCCGTGCATAACGTTGGTTCTAGTCCTGCAGGGACCCGAGTTTCCCTACCCTATCCCCCATCCCACCCTATCCCCAAAGTTCCCTTGCCTTGGACCCTGCCCCCGGACCGTTTCCCTAATTGTCTTAACCTCTACCCCCCCTTTTTCCCTAAACCTAACCCCACTTGGGTTCTTTGCGGGGTAATGGAACCACGGTCATTTTCCCAAACCTAACCCAGCCAGTGCCACCCGATGGAGTTGGACTCGGATCTTCTCTTTGTCTTCCACCAGCCTGAAAAACAACAAAATTAAGTCAAAGAAAAATACTTACCTGCTGCGCTTACCTGTCCTGATGGTCAAAAATCCTGAAACAAGGTAAAAAAGAACCATAAAAATTATGGGACAATTTTTGGTAAGTTGAAATGAAGTAAAAAACTCTGTCCTGATGGTCAAAAATCCTGAAAAAAGGAAAAAAGAACCATAAATACATGAAAAAAATCATGGGACAATTTTTGGAAACTTGGAAAAAGTTTAATAATTACCTGGTGCACTTATTTTCTGAAGTTAAATAATTTAAAGAAGAAAATAACTTTCAGAAAAATTGTAAAGCAAATTATTTTTCCTTGGCTGTTATTTAAGGAGCAATTTTTTCAACAAGGGGGTGTATCCCATGTGTTTAAAAGGTCAGTTTACCAGAGTTTTCATCACTCTAGCATCGAAGCAGCCAGGAGGAACATCAAAATGCAAGTCTAAGCCTGATGAAGGTTAAGATAAACCGAAACGTAGCGCCAAATAGACTTGCAACAAAGAGCTCAAAGTGTTAACCAAGGGGAGGGATGTTTTTCAGAGCTACAGGGGAGGTTTTGAGGGGTCTGGGACTGATAAAGTCGTGGTAGGCCCGTGCATAACGTTGGTTCTAGTCCTGCAGGGACCCGAGTTTCCCTACCCTATCCCCCATCCCACCCTATCCCCAAAGTTCCCTTGCCTTGGACCCTGCCCCCGGACCGTTTCCCTAATTGTCTTAACCTCTACCCCCCCTTTTTCCCTAAACCTAACCCCACTTGGGTTCTTTGCGGGGTAATGGAACCACGGTCATTTTCCCAAACCTAACCCAGCCAGTGCCACCCGATGGAGTTGGACTCGGATCTTCTCTTTGTCTTCCACCAGCCTGAAAAACAACAAAATTAAGTCAAAGAAAAATACTTACCTGCTGCGCTTACCTGTCCTGATGGTCAAAAATCCTGAAACAAGGTAAAAAAGAACCATAAAAATTATGGGACAATTTTTGGTAAGTTGAAATGAAGTAAAAAACTCTGTCCTGATGGTCAAAAATCCTGAAAAAAGGAAAAAAGAACCATAAATACATGAAAAAAATCATGGGACAATTTTTGGAAACTTGGAAAAAGTTTAATAATTACCTGGTGCACTTATTTTCTGAAGTTAAATAATTTAAAGAAGAAAATAACTTTCAGAAAAATTGTAAAGCAAATTATTTTTCCTTGGCTGTTATTTAAGGAGCAATTTTTTCAACAAGGGGGTGTATCCCATGTGTTTAAAAGGTCAGTTTACCAGAGTTTTCATCACTCTAGCATCGAAGCAGCCAGGAGGAACATCAAAATGCAAGTCTAAGCCTGATGAAGGTTAAGATAAACCGAAACGTAGCGCCAAATAGACTTGCAACAAAGAGCTCAAAGTGTTAACCAAGGGGAGGGATGTTTTTCAGAGCTACAGGGGAGGTTTTGAGGGGTCTGGGACTGATAAAGTCGTGGTAGGCCCGTGCATAACGTTGGTTCTAGTCCTGCAGGGACCCGAGTTTCCCTACCCTATCCCCCATCCCACCCTATCCCCAAAGTTCCCTTGCCTTGGACCCTGCCCCCGGACCGTTTCCCTAATTGTCTTAACCTCTACCCCCCCTTTTTCCCTAAACCTAACCCCACTTGGGTTCTTTGCGGGGTAATGGAACCACGGTCATTTTCCCAAACCTAACCCAGCCAGTGCCACCCGATGGAGTTGGACTCGGATCTTCTCTTTGTCTTCCACCAGCCTGAAAAACAACAAAATTAAGTCAAAGAAAAATACTTACCTGCTGCGCTTACCTGTCCTGATGGTCAAAAATCCTGAAACAAGGTAAAAAAGAACCATAAAAATTATGGGACAATTTTTGGTAAGTTGAAATGAAGTAAAAAACTCTGTCCTGATGGTCAAAAATCCTGAAAAAAGGAAAAAAGAACCATAAATACATGAAAAAAATCATGGGACAATTTTTGGAAACTTGGAAAAAGTTTAATAATTACCTGGTGCACTTATTTTCTGAAGTTAAATAATTTAAAGAAGAAAATAACTTTCAGAAAAATTGTAAAGCAAATTATTTTTCCTTGGCTGTTATTTAAGGAGCAATTTTTTCAACAAGGGGGTGTATCCCATGTGTTTAAAAGGTCAGTTTACCAGAGTTTTCATCACTCTAGCATCGAAGCAGCCAGGAGGAACATCAAAATGCAAGTCTAAGCCTGATGAAGGTTAAGATAAACCGAAACGTAGCGCCAAATAGACTTGCAACAAAGAGCTCAAAGTGTTAACCAAGGGGAGGGATGTTTTTCAGAGCTACAGGGGAGGTTTTGAGGGGTCTGGGACTGATAAAGTCGTGGTAGGCCCGTGCATAACGTTGGTTCTAGTCCTGCAGGGACCCGAGTTTCCCTACCCTATCCCCCATCCCACCCTATCCCCAAAGTTCCCTTGCCTTGGACCCTGCCCCCGGACCGTTTCCCTAATTGTCTTAACCTCTACCCCCCCTTTTTCCCTAAACCTAACCCCACTTGGGTTCTTTGCGGGGTAATGGAACCACGGTCATTTTCCCAAACCTAACCCAGCCAGTGCCACCCGATGGAGTTGGACTCGGATCTTCTCTTTGTCTTCCACCAGCCTGAAAAACAACAAAATTAAGTCAAAGAAAAATACTTACCTGCTGCGCTTACCTGTCCTGATGGTCAAAAATCCTGAAACAAGGTAAAAAAGAACCATAAAAATTATGGGACAATTTTTGGTAAGTTGAAATGAAGTAAAAAACTCTGTCCTGATGGTCAAAAATCCTGAAAAAAGGAAAAAAGAACCATAAATACATGAAAAAAATCATGGGACAATTTTTGGAAACTTGGAAAAAGTTTAATAATTACCTGGTGCACTTATTTTCTGAAGTTAAATAATTTAAAGAAGAAAATAACTTTCAGAAAAATTGTAAAGCAAATTATTTTTCCTTGGCTGTTATTTAAGGAGCAATTTTTTCAACAAGGGGGTGTATCCCATGTGTTTAAAAGGTCAGTTTACCAGAGTTTTCATCACTCTAGCATCGAAGCAGCCAGGAGGAACATCAAAATGCAAGTCTAAGCCTGATGAAGGTTAAGATAAACCGAAACGTAGCGCCAAATAGACTTGCAACAAAGAGCTCAAAGTGTTAACCAAGGGGAGGGATGTTTTTCAGAGCTACAGGGGAGGTTTTGAGGGGTCTGGGACTGATAAAGTCGTGGTAGGCCCGTGCATAACGTTGGTTCTAGTCCTGCAGGGACCCGAGTTTCCCTACCCTATCCCCCATCCCACCCTATCCCCAAAGTTCCCTTGCCTTGGACCCTGCCCCCGGACCGTTTCCCTAATTGTCTTAACCTCTACCCCCCCTTTTTCCCTAAACCTAACCCCACTTGGGTTCTTTGCGGGGTAATGGAACCACGGTCATTTTCCCAAACCTAACCCAGCCAGTGCCACCCGATGGAGTTGGACTCGGATCTTCTCTTTGTCTTCCACCAGCCTGAAAAACAACAAAATTAAGTCAAAGAAAAATACTTACCTGCTGCGCTTACCTGTCCTGATGGTCAAAAATCCTGAAACAAGGTAAAAAAGAACCATAAAAATTATGGGACAATTTTTGGTAAGTTGAAATGAAGTAAAAAACTCTGTCCTGATGGTCAAAAATCCTGAAAAAAGGAAAAAAGAACCATAAATACATGAAAAAAATCATGGGACAATTTTTGGAAACTTGGAAAAAGTTGAATAATTACCTGGTGCACTTATTTTCTGAAGTTAAATAATTTAAAGAAGAAAATAACTTTCAGAAAAATTGTAAAGCAAATTATTTTTCCTTGGCTGTTATTTAAGGAGCAATTTTTTCAACAAGGGGGTGTATCCCATGTGTTTAAAAGGTCAGTTTACCAGAGTTTTCATCACTCTAGCATCGAAGCAGCCAGGAGGAACATCAAAATGCAAGTCTAAGCCTGATGAAGGTTAAGATAAACCGAAACGTAGCGCCAAATAGACTTGCAACAAAGAGCTCAAAGTGTTAACCAAGGGGAGGGATGTTTTTCAGAGCTACAGGGGAGGTTTTGAGGGGTCTGGGACTGATAAAGTCGTGGTAGGCCCGTGCATAACGTTGGTTCTAGTCCTGCAGGGACCCGAGTTTCCCTACCCTATCCCCCATCCCACCCTATCCCCAAAGTTCCCTTGCCTTGGACCCTGCCCCCGGACCGTTTCCCTAATTGTCTTAACCTCTACCCCCCCTTTTTCCCTAAACCTAACCCCACTTGGGTTCTTTGCGGGGTAATGGAACCACGGTCATTTTCCCAAACCTAACCCAGCCAGTGCCACCCGATGGAGTTGGACTCGGATCTTCTCTTTGTCTTCCACCAGCCTGAAAAACAACAAAATTAAGTCAAAGAAAAATACTTACCTGCTGCGCTTACCTGTCCTGATGGTCAAAAATCCTGAAACAAGGTAAAAAAGAACCATAAAAATTATGGGACAATTTTTGGTAAGTTGAAATGAAGTAAAAAACTCTGTCCTGATGGTCAAAAATCCTGAAAAAAGGAAAAAAGAACCATAAATACATGAAAAAAATCATGGGACAATTTTTGGAAACTTGGAAAAAGTTTAATAATTACCTGGTGCACTTATTTTCTGAAGTTAAATAATTTAAAGAAGAAAATAACTTTCAGAAAAATTGTAAAGCAAATTATTTTTCCTTGGCTGTTATTTAAGGAGCAATTTTTTCAACAAGGGGGTGTATCCCATGTGTTTAAAAGGTCAGTTTACCAGAGTTTTCATCACTCTAGCATCGAAGCAGCCAGGAGGAACATCAAAATGCAAGTCTAAGCCTGATGAAGGTTAAGATAAACCGAAACGTAGCGCCAAATAGACTTGCAACAAAGAGCTCAAAGTGTTAACCAAGGGGAGGGATGTTTTTCAGAGCTACAGGGGAGGTTTTGAGGGGTCTGGGACTGATAAAGTCGTGGTAGGCCCGTGCATAACGTTGGTTCTAGTCCTGCAGGGACCCGAGTTTCCCTACCCTATCCCCCATCCCACCCTATCCCCAAAGTTCCCTTGCCTTGGACCCTGCCCCCGGACCGTTTCCCTAATTGTCTTAACCTCTACCCCCCCTTTTTCCCTAAACCTAACCCCACTTGGGTTCTTTGCGGGGTAATGGAACCACGGTCATTTTCCCAAACCTAACCCAGCCAGTGCCACCCGATGGAGTTGGACTCGGATCTTCTCTTTGTCTTCCACCAGCCTGAAAAACAACAAAATTAAGTCAAAGAAAAATACTTACCTGCTGCGCTTACCTGTCCTGATGGTCAAAAATCCTGAAACAAGGTAAAAAAGAACCATAAAAATTATGGGACAATTTTTGGTAAGTTGAAATGAAGTAAAAAACTCTGTCCTGATGGTCAAAAATCCTGAAAAAAGGAAAAAAGAACCATAAATACATGAAAAAAATCATGGGACAATTTTTGGAAACTTGGAAAAAGTTTAATAATTACCTGGTGCACTTATTTTCTGAAGTTAAATAATTTAAAGAAGAAAATAACTTTCAGAAAAATTGTAAAGCAAATTATTTTTCCTTGGCTGTTATTTAAGGAGCAATTTTTTCAACAAGGGGGTGTATCCCATGTGTTTAAAAGGTCAGTTTACCAGAGTTTTCATCACTCTAGCATCGAAGCAGCCAGGAGGAACATCAAAATGCAAGTCTAAGCCTGATGAAGGTTAAGATAAACCGAAACGTAGCGCCAAATAGACTTGCAACAAAGAGCTCAAAGTGTTAACCAAGGGGAGGGATGTTTTTCAGAGCTACAGGGGAGGTTTTGAGGGGTCTGGGACTGATAAAGTCGTGGTAGGCCCGTGCATAACGTTGGTTCTAGTCCTGCAGGGACCCGAGTTTCCCTACCCTATCCCCCATCCCACCCTATCCCCAAAGTTCCCTTGCCTTGGACCCTGCCCCCGGACCGTTTCCCTAATTGTCTTAACCTCTACCCCCCCTTTTTCCCTAAACCTAACCCCACTTGGGTTCTTTGCGGGGTAATGGAACCACGGTCATTTTCCCAAACCTAACCCAGCCAGTGCCACCCGATGGAGTTGGACTCGGATCTTCTCTTTGTCTTCCACCAGCCTGAAAAACAACAAAATTAAGTCAAAGAAAAATACTTACCTGCTGCGCTTACCTGTCCTGATGGTCAAAAATCCTGAAACAAGGTAAAAAAGAACCATAAAAATTATGGGACAATTTTTGGTAAGTTGAAATGAAGTAAAAAACTCTGTCCTGATGGTCAAAAATCCTGAAAAAAGGAAAAAAGAACCATAAATACATGAAAAAAATCATGGGACAATTTTTGGAAACTTGGAAAAAGTTTAATAATTACCTGGTGCACTTATTTTCTGAAGTTAAATAATTTAAAGAAGAAAATAACTTTCAGAAAAATTGTAAAGCAAATTATTTTTCCTTGGCTGTTATTTAAGGAGCAATTTTTTCAACAAGGGGGTGTATCCCATGTGTTTAAAAGGTCAGTTTACCAGAGTTTTCATCACTCTAGCATCGAAGCAGCCAGGAGGAACATCAAAATGCAAGTCTAAGCCTGATGAAGGTTAAGATAAACCGAAACGTAGCGCCAAATAGACTTGCAACAAAGAGCTCAAAGTGTTAACCAAGGGGAGGGATGTTTTTCAGAGCTACAGGGGAGGTTTTGAGGGGTCTGGGACTGATAAAGTCGTGGTAGGCCCGTGCATAACGTTGGTTCTAGTCCTGCAGGGACCCGAGTTTCCCTACCCTATCCCCCATCCCACCCTATCCCCAAAGTTCCCTTGCCTTGGACCCTGCCCCCGGACCGTTTCCCTAATTGTCTTAACCTCTACCCCCCCTTTTTCCCTAAACCTAACCCCACTTGGGTTCTTTGCGGGGTAATGGAACCACGGTCATTTTCCCAAACCTAACCCAGCCAGTGCCACCCGATGGAGTTGGACTCGGATCTTCTCTTTGTCTTCCACCAGCCTGAAAAACAACAAAATTAAGTCAAAGAAAAATACTTACCTGCTGCACTTACCTGTCCTGATGGTCAAAAATCCTGAAACAAGGTAAAAAAGAACCATAAAAATTATGGGACAATTTTTGGTAAGTTGAAATGAAGTAAAAAACTCTGTCCTGATGGTCAAAAATCCTGAAAAAAGGAAAAAAGAACCATAAATACATGAAAAAAATCATGGGACAATTTTTGGAAACTTGGAAAAAGTTTAATAATTACCTGGTGCACTTATTTTCTGAAGTTAAATAATTTAAAGAAGAAAATAACTTTCAGAAAAATTGTAAAGCAAATTATTTTTCCTTGGCTGTTATTTAAGGAGCAATTTTTTCAACAAGGGGGTGTATCCCATGTGTTTAAAAGGTCAGTTTACCAGAGTTTTCATCACTCTAGCATCGAAGCAGCCAGGAGGAACATCAAAATGCAAGTCTAAGCCTGATGAAGGTTAAGATAAACCGAAACGTAGCGCCAAATAGACTTGCAACAAAGAGCTCAAAGTGTTAACCAAGGGGAGGGATGTTTTTCAGAGCTACAGGGGAGGTTTTGAGGGGTCTGGGACTGATAAAGTCGTGGTAGGCCCGTGCATAACGTTGGTTCTAGTCCTGCAGGGACCCGAGTTTCCCTACCCTATCCCCCATCCCACCCTATCCCCAAAGTTCCCTTGCCTTGGACCCTGCCCCCGGACCGTTTCCCTAATTGTCTTAACCCCTACCCCCCCTTTTTCCCTAAACCTAACCCCACTTGGGTTCTTTGCGGGGTAATGGAACCACGGTCATTTTCCCAAACCTAACCCAGCCAGTGCCACCCGATGGAGTTGGACTCGGATCTTCTCTTTGTCTTCCACCAGCCTGAAAAACAACAAAATTAAGTCAAAGAAAAATACTTACCTGCTGCACTTACCTGTCCTGATGGTCAAAAATCCTGAAACAAGGTAAAAAAGAACCATAAAAATTATGGGACAATTTTTGGTAAGTTGAAATGAAGTAAAAAACTCTGTCCTGATGGTCAAAAATCCTGAAAAAAGGAAAAAAGAACCATAAATACATGAAAAAAATCATGGGACAATTTTTGGAAACTTGGAAAAAGTTTAATAATTACCTGGTGCACTTATTTTCTGAAGTTAAATAATTTAAAGAAGAAAATAACTTTCAGAAAAATTGTAAAGCAAATTATTTTTCCTTGGCTGTTATTTAAGGAGCAATTTTTTCAACAAGGGGGTGTATCCCATGTGTTTAAAAGGTCAGTTTACCAGAGTTTTCATCACTCTAGCATCGAAGCAGCCAGGAGGAACATCAAAATGCAAGTCTAAGCCTGATGAAGGTTAAGATAAACCGAAACGTAGCGCCAAATAGACTTGCAACAAAGAGCTCAAAGTGTTAACCAAGGGGAGGGATGTTTTTCAGAGCTACAGGGGAGGTTTTGAGGGGTCTGGGACTGATAAAGTCGTGGTAGGCCCGTGCATAACGTTGGTTCTAGTCCTGCAGGGACCCGAGTTTCCCTACCCTATCCCCCATCCCACCCTATCCCCAAAGTTCCCTTGCCTTGGACCCTGCCCCCGGACCGTTTCCCTAATTGTCTTAACCCCTACCCCCCCTTTTTCCCTAAACCTAACCCCACTTGGGTTCTTTGCGGGGTAATGGAACCACGGTCATTTTCCCAAACCTAACCCAGCCAGTGCCACCCGATGGAGTTGGACTCGGATCTTCTCTTTGTCTTCCACCAGCCTGAAAAACAACAAAATTAAGTCAAAGAAAAATACTTACCTGCTGCACTTACCTGTCCTGATGGTCAAAAATCCTGAAACAAGGTAAAAAAGAACCATAAAAATTATGGGACAATTTTTGGTAAGTTGAAATGAAGTAAAAAACTCTGTCCTGATGGTCAAAAATCCTGAAAAAAGGAAAAAAGAACCATAAATACATGAAAAAAATCATGGGACAATTTTTGGAAACTTGGAAAAAGTTTAATAATTACCTGGTGCACTTATTTTCTGAAGTTAAATAATTTAAAGAAGAAAATAACTTTCAGAAAAATTGTAAAGCAAATTATTTTTCCTTGGCTGTTATTTAAGGAGCAATTTTTTCAACAAGGGGGTGTATCCCATGTGTTTAAAAGGTCAGTTTACCAGAGTTTTCATCACTCTAGCATCGAAGCAGCCAGGAGGAACATCAAAATGCAAGTCTAAGCCTGATGAAGGTTAAGATAAACCGAAACGTAGCGCCAAATAGACTTGCAACAAAGAGCTCAAAGTGTTAACCAAGGGGAGGGATGTTTTTCAGAGCTACAGGGGAGGTTTTGAGGGGTCTGGGACTGATAAAGTCGTGGTAGGCCCGTGCATAACGTTGGTTCTAGTCCTGCAGGGACCCGAGTTTCCCTACCCTATCCCCCATCCCACCCTATCCCCAAAGTTCCCTTGCCTTGGACCCTGCCCCCGGACCGTTTCCCTAATTGTCTTAACCCCTACCCCCCTTTTTCCCTAAACCTAACCCCACTTGGGTTCTTTGCGGGGTAATGGAACCACGGTCATTTTCCCAAACCTAACCCAGCCAGTGCCACCCGATGGAGTTGGACTCGGATCTTCTCTTTGTCTTCCACCAGCCTGAAAAACAACAAAATTAAGTCAAAGAAAAATACTTACCTGCTGCACTTACCTGTCCTGATGGTCAAAAATCCTGAAACAAGGTAAAAAAGAACCATAAAAATTATGGGACAATTTTTGGTAAGTTGAAATGAAGTAAAAAACTCTGTCCTGATGGTCAAAAATCCTGAAAAAAGGAAAAAAGAACCATAAATACATGAAAAAAATCATGGGACAATTTTTGGAAACTTGGAAAAAGTTTAATAATTACCTGGTGCACTTATTTTCTGAAGTTAAATAATTTAAAGAAGAAAATAACTTTCAGAAAAATTGTAAAGCAAATTATTTTTCCTTGGCTGTTATTTAAGGAGCAATTTTTTCAACAAGGGGGTGTATCCCATGTGTTTAAAAGGTCAGTTTACCAGAGTTTTCATCACTCTAGCATCGAAGCAGCCAGGAGGAACATCAAAATGCAAGTCTAAGCCTGATGAAGGTTAAGATAAACCGAAACGTAGCGCCAAATAGACTTGCAACAAAGAGCTCAAAGTGTTAACCAAGGGGAGGGATGTTTTTCAGAGCTACAGGGGAGGTTTTGAGGGGTCTGGGACTGATAAAGTCGTGGTAGGCCCGTGCATAACGTTGGTTCTAGTCCTGCAGGGACCCGAGTTTCCCTACCCTATCCCCCATCCCACCCTATCCCCAAAGTTCCCTTGCCTTGGACCCTGCCCCCGGACCGTTTCCCTAATTGTCTTAACCCCTACCCCCCTTTTTCCCTAAACCTAACCCCACTTGGGTTCTTTGCGGGGTAATGGAACCACGGTCATTTTCCCAAACCTAACCCAGCCAGTGCCACCCGATGGAGTTGGACTCGGATCTTCTCTTTGTCTTCCACCAGCCTGAAAAACAACAAAATTAAGTCAAAGAAAAATACTTACCTGCTGCACTTACCTGTCCTGATGGTCAAAAATCCTGAAACAAGGTAAAAAAGAACCATAAAAATTATGGGACAATTTTTGGTAAGTTGAAATGAAGTAAAAAACTCTGTCCTGATGGTCAAAAATCCTGAAAAAAGGAAAAAAGAACCATAAATACATGAAAAAAATCATGGGACAATTTTTGGAAACTTGGAAAAAGTTTAATAATTACCTGGTGCACTTATTTTCTGAAGTTAAATAATTTAAAGAAGAAAATAACTTTCAGAAAAATTGTAAAGCAAATTATTTTTCCTTGGCTGTTATTTAAGGAGCAATTTTTTCAACAAGGGGGTGTATCCCATGTGTTTAAAAGGTCAGTTTACCAGAGTTTTCATCACTCTAGCATCGAAGCAGCCAGGAGGAACATCAAAATGCAAGTCTAAGCCTGATGAAGGTTAAGATAAACCGAAACGTAGCGCCAAATAGACTTGCAACAAAGAGCTCAAAGTGTTAACCAAGGGGAGGGATGTTTTTCAGAGCTACAGGGGAGGTTTTGAGGGGTCTGGGACTGATAAAGTCGTGGTAGGCCCGTGCATAACGTTGGTTCTAGTCCTGCAGGGACCCGAGTTTCCCTACCCTATCCCCCATCCCACCCTATCCCCAAAGTTCCCTTGCCTTGGACCCTGCCCCCGGACCGTTTCCCTAATTGTCTTAACCCCTACCCCCCTTTTTCCCTAAACCTAACCCCACTTGGGTTCTTTGCGGGGTAATGGAACCACGGTCATTTTCCCAAACCTAACCCAGCCAGTGCCACCCGATGGAGTTGGACTCGGATCTTCTCTTTGTCTTCCACCAGCCTGAAAAACAACAAAATTAAGTCAAAGAAAAATACTTACCTGCTGCACTTACCTGTCCTGATGGTCAAAAATCCTGAAACAAGGTAAAAAAGAACCATAAAAATTATGGGACAATTTTTGGTAAGTTGAAATGAAGTAAAAAACTCTGTCCTGATGGTCAAAAATCCTGAAAAAAGGAAAAAAGAACCATAAATACATGAAAAAAATCATGGGACAATTTTTGGAAACTTGGAAAAAGTTTAATAATTACCTGGTGCACTTATTTTCTGAAGTTAAATAATTTAAAGAAGAAAATAACTTTCAGAAAAATTGTAAAGCAAATTATTTTTCCTTGGCTGTTATTTAAGGAGCAATTTTTTCAACAAGGGGGTGTATCCCATGTGTTTAAAAGGTCAGTTTACCAGAGTTTTCATCACTCTAGCATCGAAGCAGCCAGGAGGAACATCAAAATGCAAGTCTAAGCCTGATGAAGGTTAAGATAAACCGAAACGTAGCGCCAAATAGACTTGCAACAAAGAGCTCAAAGTGTTAACCAAGGGGAGGGATGTTTTTCAGAGCTACAGGGGAGGTTTTGAGGGGTCTGGGACTGATAAAGTCGTGGTAGGCCCGTGCATAACGTTGGTTCTAGTCCTGCAGGGACCCGAGTTTCCCTACCCTATCCCCCATCCCACCCTATCCCCAAAGTTCCCTTGCCTTGGACCCTGCCCCCGGACCGTTTCCCTAATTGTCTTAACCCCTACCCCCCTTTTTCCCTAAACCTAACCCCACTTGGGTTCTTTGCGGGGTAATGGAACCACGGTCATTTTCCCAAACCTAACCCAGCCAGTGCCACCCGATGGAGTTGGACTCGGATCTTCTCTTTGTCTTCCACCAGCCTGAAAAACAACAAAATTAAGTCAAAGAAAAATACTTACCTGCTGCACTTACCTGTCCTGATGGTCAAAAATCCTGAAACAAGGTAAAAAAGAACCATAAAAATTATGGGACAATTTTTGGTAAGTTGAAATGAAGTAAAAAACTCTGTCCTGATGGTCAAAAATCCTGAAAAAAGGAAAAAAGAACCATAAATACATGAAAAAAATCATGGGACAATTTTTGGAAACTTGGAAAAAGTTTAATAATTACCTGGTGCACTTATTTTCTGAAGTTAAATAATTTAAAGAAGAAAATAACTTTCAGAAAAATTGTAAAGCAAATTATTTTTCCTTGGCTGTTATTTAAGGAGCAATTTTTTCAACAAGGGGGTGTATCCCATGTGTTTAAAAGGTCAGTTTACCAGAGTTTTCATCACTCTAGCATCGAAGCAGCCAGGAGGAACATCAAAATGCAAGTCTAAGCCTGATGAAGGTTAAGATAAACCGAAACGTAGCGCCAAATAGACTTGCAACAAAGAGCTCAAAGTGTTAACCAAGGGGAGGGATGTTTTTCAGAGCTACAGGGGAGGTTTTGAGGGGTCTGGGACTGATAAAGTCGTGGTAGGCCCGTGCATAACGTTGGTTCTAGTCCTGCAGGGACCCGAGTTTCCCTACCCTATCCCCCATCCCACCCTATCCCCAAAGTTCCCTTGCCTTGGACCCTGCCCCCGGACCGTTTCCCTAATTGTCTTAACCCCTACCCCCCTTTTTCCCTAAACCTAACCCCACTTGGGTTCTTTGCGGGGTAATGGAACCACGGTCATTTTCCCAAACCTAACCCAGCCAGTGCCACCCGATGGAGTTGGACTCGGATCTTCTCTTTGTCTTCCACCAGCCTGAAAAACAACAAAATTAAGTCAAAGAAAAATACTTACCTGCTGCACTTACCTGTCCTGATGGTCAAAAATCCTGAAACAAGGTAAAAAAGAACCATAAAAATTATGGGACAATTTTTGGTAAGTTGAAATGAAGTAAAAAACTCTGTCCTGATGGTCAAAAATCCTGAAAAAAGGAAAAAAGAACCATAAATACATGAAAAAAATCATGGGACAATTTTTGGAAACTTGGAAAAAGTTTAATAATTACCTGGTGCACTTATTTTCTGAAGTTAAATAATTTAAAGAAGAAAATAACTTTCAGAAAAATTGTAAAGCAAATTATTTTTCCTTGGCTGTTATTTAAGGAGCAATTTTTTCAACAAGGGGGTGTATCCCATGTGTTTAAAAGGTCAGTTTACCAGAGTTTTCATCACTCTAGCATCGAAGCAGCCAGGAGGAACATCAAAATGCAAGTCTAAGCCTGATGAAGGTTAAGATAAACCGAAACGTAGCGCCAAATAGACTTGCAACAAAGAGCTCAAAGTGTTAACCAAGGGGAGGGATGTTTTTCAGAGCTACAGGGGAGGTTTTGAGGGGTCTGGGACTGATAAAGTCGTGGTAGGCCCGTGCATAACGTTGGTTCTAGTCCTGCAGGGACCCGAGTTTCCCTACCCTATCCCCCATCCCACCCTATCCCCAAAGTTCCCTTGCCTTGGACCCTGCCCCCGGACCGTTTCCCTAATTGTCTTAACCTCTACCCCCCCTTTTTCCCTAAACCTAACCCCACTTGGGTTCTTTGCGGGGTAATGGAACCACGGTCATTTTCCCAAACCTAACCCAGCCAGTGCCACCCGATGGAGTTGGACTCGGATCTTCTCTTTGTCTTCCACCAGCCTGAAAAACAACAAAATTAAGTCAAAGAAAAATACTTACCTGCTGCGCTTACCTGTCCTGATGGTCAAAAATCCTGAAACAAGGTAAAAAAGAACCATAAAAATTATGGGACAATTTTTGGTAAGTTGAAATGAAGTAAAAAACTCTGTCCTGATGGTCAAAAATCCTGAAAAAAGGAAAAAAGAACCATAAATACATGAAAAAAATCATGGGACAATTTTTGGAAACTTGGAAAAAGTTTAATAATTACCTGGTGCACTTATTTTCTGAAGTTAAATAATTTAAAGAAGAAAATAACTTTCAGAAAAATTGTAAAGCAAATTATTTTTCCTTGGCTGTTATTTAAGGAGCAATTTTTTCAACAAGGGGGTGTATCCCATGTGTTTAAAAGGTCAGTTTACCAGAGTTTTCATCACTCTAGCATCGAAGCAGCCAGGAGGAACATCAAAATGCAAGTCTAAGCCTGATGAAGGTTAAGATAAACCGAAACGTAGCGCCAAATAGACTTGCAACAAAGAGCTCAAAGTGTTAACCAAGGGGAGGGATGTTTTTCAGAGCTACAGGGGAGGTTTTGAGGGGTCTGGGACTGATAAAGTCGTGGTAGGCCCGTGCATAACGTTGGTTCTAGTCCTGCAGGGACCCGAGTTTCCCTACCCTATCCCCCATCCCACCCTATCCCCAAAGTTCCCTTGCCTTGGACCCTGCCCCCGGACCGTTTCCCTAATTGTCTTAACCTCTACCCCCCCTTTTTCCCTAAACCTAACCCCACTTGGGTTCTTTGCGGGGTAATGGAACCACGGTCATTTTCCCAAACCTAACCCAGCCAGTGCCACCCGATGGAGTTGGACTCGGATCTTCTCTTTGTCTTCCACCAGCCTGAAAAACAACAAAATTAAGTCAAAGAAAAATACTTACCTGCTGCGCTTACCTGTCCTGATGGTCAAAAATCCTGAAACAAGGTAAAAAAGAACCATAAAAATTATGGGACAATTTTTGGTAAGTTGAAATGAAGTAAAAAACTCTGTCCTGATGGTCAAAAATCCTGAAAAAAGGAAAAAAGAACCATAAATACATGAAAAAAATCATGGGACAATTTTTGGAAACTTGGAAAAAGTTTAATAATTACCTGGTGCACTTATTTTCTGAAGTTAAATAATTTAAAGAAGAAAATAACTTTCAGAAAAATTGTAAAGCAAATTATTTTTCCTTGGCTGTTATTTAAGGAGCAATTTTTTCAACAAGGGGGTGTATCCCATGTGTTTAAAAGGTCAGTTTACCAGAGTTTTCATCACTCTAGCATCGAAGCAGCCAGGAGGAACATCAAAATGCAAGTCTAAGCCTGATGAAGGTTAAGATAAACCGAAACGTAGCGCCAAATAGACTTGCAACAAAGAGCTCAAAGTGTTAACCAAGGGGAGGGATGTTTTTCAGAGCTACAGGGGAGGTTTTGAGGGGTCTGGGACTGATAAAGTCGTGGTAGGCCCGTGCATAACGTTGGTTCTAGTCCTGCAGGGACCCGAGTTTCCCTACCCTATCCCCCATCCCACCCTATCCCCAAAGTTCCCTTGCCTTGGACCCTGCCCCCGGACCGTTTCCCTAATTGTCTTAACCTCTACCCCCCCTTTTTCCCTAAACCTAACCCCACTTGGGTTCTTTGCGGGGTAATGGAACCACGGTCATTTTCCCAAACCTAACCCAGCCAGTGCCACCCGATGGAGTTGGACTCGGATCTTCTCTTTGTCTTCCACCAGCCTGAAAAACAACAAAATTAAGTCAAAGAAAAATACTTACCTGCTGCGCTTACCTGTCCTGATGGTCAAAAATCCTGAAACAAGGTAAAAAAGAACCATAAAAATTATGGGACAATTTTTGGTAAGTTGAAATGAAGTAAAAAACTCTGTCCTGATGGTCAAAAATCCTGAAAAAAGGAAAAAAGAACCATAAATACATGAAAAAAATCATGGGACAATTTTTGGAAACTTGGAAAAAGTTTAATAATTACCTGGTGCACTTATTTTCTGAAGTTAAATAATTTAAAGAAGAAAATAACTTTCAGAAAAATTGTAAAGCAAATTATTTTTCCTTGGCTGTTATTTAAGGAGCAATTTTTTCAACAAGGGGGTGTATCCCATGTGTTTAAAAGGTCAGTTTACCAGAGTTTTCATCACTCTAGCATCGAAGCAGCCAGGAGGAACATCAAAATGCAAGTCTAAGCCTGATGAAGGTTAAGATAAACCGAAACGTAGCGCCAAATAGACTTGCAACAAAGAGCTCAAAGTGTTAACCAAGGGGAGGGATGTTTTTCAGAGCTACAGGGGAGGTTTTGAGGGGTCTGGGACTGATAAAGTCGTGGTAGGCCCGTGCATAACGTTGGTTCTAGTCCTGCAGGGACCCGAGTTTCCCTACCCTATCCCCCATCCCACCCTATCCCCAAAGTTCCCTTGCCTTGGACCCTGCCCCCGGACCGTTTCCCTAATTGTCTTAACCTCTACCCCCCCTTTTTCCCTAAACCTAACCCCACTTGGGTTCTTTGCGGGGTAATGGAACCACGGTCATTTTCCCAAACCTAACCCAGCCAGTGCCACCCGATGGAGTTGGACTCGGATCTTCTCTTTGTCTTCCACCAGCCTGAAAAACAACAAAATTAAGTCAAAGAAAAATACTTACCTGCTGCGCTTACCTGTCCTGATGGTCAAAAATCCTGAAACAAGGTAAAAAAGAACCATAAAAATTATGGGACAATTTTTGGTAAGTTGAAATGAAGTAAAAAACTCTGTCCTGATGGTCAAAAATCCTGAAAAAAGGAAAAAAGAACCATAAATACATGAAAAAAATCATGGGACAATTTTTGGAAACTTGGAAAAAGTTTAATAATTACCTGGTGCACTTATTTTCTGAAGTTAAATAATTTAAAGAAGAAAATAACTTTCAGAAAAATTGTAAAGCAAATTATTTTTCCTTGGCTGTTATTTAAGGAGCAATTTTTTCAACAAGGGGGTGTATCCCATGTGTTTAAAAGGTCAGTTTACCAGAGTTTTCATCACTCTAGCATCGAAGCAGCCAGGAGGAACATCAAAATGCAAGTCTAAGCCTGATGAAGGTTAAGATAAACCGAAACGTAGCGCCAAATAGACTTGCAACAAAGAGCTCAAAGTGTTAACCAAGGGGAGGGATGTTTTTCAGAGCTACAGGGGAGGTTTTGAGGGGTCTGGGACTGATAAAGTCGTGGTAGGCCCGTGCATAACGTTGGTTCTAGTCCTGCAGGGACCCGAGTTTCCCTACCCTATCCCCCATCCCACCCTATCCCCAAAGTTCCCTTGCCTTGGACCCTGCCCCCGGACCGTTTCCCTAATTGTCTTAACCTCTACCCCCCCTTTTTCCCTAAACCTAACCCCACTTGGGTTCTTTGCGGGGTAATGGAACCACGGTCATTTTCCCAAACCTAACCCAGCCAGTGCCACCCGATGGAGTTGGACTCGGATCTTCTCTTTGTCTTCCACCAGCCTGAAAAACAACAAAATTAAGTCAAAGAAAAATACTTACCTGCTGCGCTTACCTGTCCTGATGGTCAAAAATCCTGAAACAAGGTAAAAAAGAACCATAAAAATTATGGGACAATTTTTGGTAAGTTGAAATGAAGTAAAAAACTCTGTCCTGATGGTCAAAAATCCTGAAAAAAGGAAAAAAGAACCATAAATACATGAAAAAAATCATGGGACAATTTTTGGAAACTTGGAAAAAGTTTAATAATTACCTGGTGCACTTATTTTCTGAAGTTAAATAATTTAAAGAAGAAAATAACTTTCAGAAAAATTGTAAAGCAAATTATTTTTCCTTGGCTGTTATTTAAGGAGCAATTTTTTCAACAAGGGGGTGTATCCCATGTGTTTAAAAGGTCAGTTTACCAGAGTTTTCATCACTCTAGCATCGAAGCAGCCAGGAGGAACATCAAAATGCAAGTCTAAGCCTGATGAAGGTTAAGATAAACCGAAACGTAGCGCCAAATAGACTTGCAACAAAGAGCTCAAAGTGTTAACCAAGGGGAGGGATGTTTTTCAGAGCTACAGGGGAGGTTTTGAGGGGTCTGGGACTGATAAAGTCGTGGTAGGCCCGTGCATAACGTTGGTTCTAGTCCTGCAGGGACCCGAGTTTCCCTACCCTATCCCCCATCCCACCCTATCCCCAAAGTTCCCTTGCCTTGGACCCTGCCCCCGGACCGTTTCCCTAATTGTCTTAACCTCTACCCCCCTTTTTCCCTAAACCTAACCCCACTTGGGTTCTTTGCGGGGTAATGGAACCACGGTCATTTTCCCAAACCTAACCCAGCCAGTGCCACCCGATGGAGTTGGACTCGGATCTTCTCTTTGTCTTCCACCAGCCTGAAAAACAACAAAATTAAGTCAAAGAAAAATACTTACCTGCTGCGCTTACCTGTCCTGATGGTCAAAAATCCTGAAACAAGGTAAAAAAGAACCATAAAAATTATGGGACAATTTTTGGTAAGTTGAAATGAAGTAAAAAACTCTGTCCTGATGGTCAAAAATCCTGAAAAAAGGAAAAAAGAACCATAAATACATGAAAAAAATCATGGGACAATTTTTGGAAACTTGGAAAAAGTTTAATAATTACCTGGTGCACTTATTTTCTGAAGTTAAATAATTTAAAGAAGAAAATAACTTTCAGAAAAATTGTAAAGCAAATTATTTTTCCTTGGCTGTTATTTAAGGAGCAATTTTTTCAACAAGGGGGTGTATCCCATGTGTTTAAAAGGTCAGTTTACCAGAGTTTTCATCACTCTAGCATCGAAGCAGCCAGGAGGAACATCAAAATGCAAGTCTAAGCCTGATGAAGGTTAAGATAAACCGAAACGTAGCGCCAAATAGACTTGCAACAAAGAGCTCAAAGTGTTAACCAAGGGGAGGGATGTTTTTCAGAGCTACAGGGGAGGTTTTGAGGGGTCTGGGACTGATAAAGTCGTGGTAGGCCCGTGCATAACGTTGGTTCTAGTCCTGCAGGGACCCGAGTTTCCCTACCCTATCCCCCATCCCACCCTATCCCCAAAGTTCCCTTGCCTTGGACCCTGCCCCCGGACCGTTTCCCTAATTGTCTTAACCTCTACCCCCCCTTTTTCCCTAAACCTAACCCCACTTGGGTTCTTTGCGGGGTAATGGAACCACGGTCATTTTCCCAAACCTAACCCAGCCAGTGCCACCCGATGGAGTTGGACTCGGATCTTCTCTTTGTCTTCCACCAGCCTGAAAAACAACAAAATTAAGTCAAAGAAAAATACTTACCTGCTGCGCTTACCTGTCCTGATGGTCAAAAATCCTGAAACAAGGTAAAAAAGAACCATAAAAATTATGGGACAATTTTTGGTAAGTTGAAATGAAGTAAAAAACTCTGTCCTGATGGTCAAAAATCCTGAAAAAAGGAAAAAAGAACCATAAATACATGAAAAAAATCATGGGACAATTTTTGGAAACTTGGAAAAAGTTTAATAATTACCTGGTGCACTTATTTTCTGAAGTTAAATAATTTAAAGAAGAAAATAACTTTCAGAAAAATTGTAAAGCAAATTATTTTTCCTTGGCTGTTATTTAAGGAGCAATTTTTTCAACAAGGGGGTGTATCCCATGTGTTTAAAAGGTCAGTTTACCAGAGTTTTCATCACTCTAGCATCGAAGCAGCCAGGAGGAACATCAAAATGCAAGTCTAAGCCTGATGAAGGTTAAGATAAACCGAAACGTAGCGCCAAATAGACTTGCAACAAAGAGCTCAAAGTGTTAACCAAGGGGAGGGATGTTTTTCAGAGCTACAGGGGAGGTTTTGAGGGGTCTGGGACTGATAAAGTCGTGGTAGGCCCGTGCATAACGTTGGTTCTAGTCCTGCAGGGACCCGAGTTTCCCTACCCTATCCCCCATCCCACCCTATCCCCAAAGTTCCCTTGCCTTGGACCCTGCCCCCGGACCGTTTCCCTAATTGTCTTAACCTCTACCCCCCCTTTTTCCCTAAACCTAACCCCACTTGGGTTCTTTGCGGGGTAATGGAACCACGGTCATTTTCCCAAACCTAACCCAGCCAGTGCCACCCGATGGAGTTGGACTCGGATCTTCTCTTTGTCTTCCACCAGCCTGAAAAACAACAAAATTAAGTCAAAGAAAAATACTTACCTGCTGCGCTTACCTGTCCTGATGGTCAAAAATCCTGAAACAAGGTAAAAAAGAACCATAAAAATTATGGGACAATTTTTGGTAAGTTGAAATGAAGTAAAAAACTCTGTCCTGATGGTCAAAAATCCTGAAAAAAGGAAAAAAGAACCATAAATACATGAAAAAAATCATGGGACAATTTTTGGAAACTTGGAAAAAGTTTAATAATTACCTGGTGCACTTATTTTCTGAAGTTAAATAATTTAAAGAAGAAAATAACTTTCAGAAAAATTGTAAAGCAAATTATTTTTCCTTGGCTGTTATTTAAGGAGCAATTTTTTCAACAAGGGGGTGTATCCCATGTGTTTAAAAGGTCAGTTTACCAGAGTTTTCATCACTCTAGCATCGAAGCAGCCAGGAGGAACATCAAAATGCAAGTCTAAGCCTGATGAAGGTTAAGATAAACCGAAACGTAGCGCCAAATAGACTTGCAACAAAGAGCTCAAAGTGTTAACCAAGGGGAGGGATGTTTTTCAGAGCTACAGGGGAGGTTTTGAGGGGTCTGGGACTGATAAAGTCGTGGTAGGCCCGTGCATAACGTTGGTTCTAGTCCTGCAGGGACCCGAGTTTCCCTACCCTATCCCCCATCCCACCCTATCCCCAAAGTTCCCTTGCCTTGGACCCTGCCCCCGGACCGTTTCCCTAATTGTCTTAACCTCTACCCCCCCTTTTTCCCTAAACCTAACCCCACTTGGGTTCTTTGCGGGGTAATGGAACCACGGTCATTTTCCCAAACCTAACCCAGCCAGTGCCACCCGATGGAGTTGGACTCGGATCTTCTCTTTGTCTTCCACCAGCCTGAAAAACAACAAAATTAAGTCAAAGAAAAATACTTACCTGCTGCGCTTACCTGTCCTGATGGTCAAAAATCCTGAAACAAGGTAAAAAAGAACCATAAAAATTATGGGACAATTTTTGGTAAGTTGAAATGAAGTAAAAAACTCTGTCCTGATGGTCAAAAATCCTGAAAAAAGGAAAAAAGAACCATAAATACATGAAAAAAATCATGGGACAATTTTTGGAAACTTGGAAAAAGTTTAATAATTACCTGGTGCACTTATTTTCTGAAGTTAAATAATTTAAAGAAGAAAATAACTTTCAGAAAAATTGTAAAGCAAATTATTTTTCCTTGGCTGTTATTTAAGGAGCAATTTTTTCAACAAGGGGGTGTATCCCATGTGTTTAAAAGGTCAGTTTACCAGAGTTTTCATCACTCTAGCATCGAAGCAGCCAGGAGGAACATCAAAATGCAAGTCTAAGCCTGATGAAGGTTAAGATAAACCGAAACGTAGCGCCAAATAGACTTGCAACAAAGAGCTCAAAGTGTTAACCAAGGGGAGGGATGTTTTTCAGAGCTACAGGGGAGGTTTTGAGGGGTCTGGGACTGATAAAGTCGTGGTAGGCCCGTGCATAACGTTGGTTCTAGTCCTGCAGGGACCCGAGTTTCCCTACCCTATCCCCCATCCCACCCTATCCCCAAAGTTCCCTTGCCTTGGACCCTGCCCCCGGACCGTTTCCCTAATTGTCTTAACCTCTACCCCCCCTTTTTCCCTAAACCTAACCCCACTTGGGTTCTTTGCGGGGTAATGGAACCACGGTCATTTTCCCAAACCTAACCCAGCCAGTGCCACCCGATGGAGTTGGACTCGGATCTTCTCTTTGTCTTCCACCAGCCTGAAAAACAACAAAATTAAGTCAAAGAAAAATACTTACCTGCTGCGCTTACCTGTCCTGATGGTCAAAAATCCTGAAACAAGGTAAAAAAGAACCATAAAAATTATGGGACAATTTTTGGTAAGTTGAAATGAAGTAAAAAACTCTGTCCTGATGGTCAAAAATCCTGAAAAAAGGAAAAAAGAACCATAAATACATGAAAAAAATCATGGGACAATTTTTGGAAACTTGGAAAAAGTTTAATAATTACCTGGTGCACTTATTTTCTGAAGTTAAATAATTTAAAGAAGAAAATAACTTTCAGAAAAATTGTAAAGCAAATTATTTTTCCTTGGCTGTTATTTAAGGAGCAATTTTTTCAACAAGGGGGTGTATCCCATGTGTTTAAAAGGTCAGTTTACCAGAGTTTTCATCACTCTAGCATCGAAGCAGCCAGGAGGAACATCAAAATGCAAGTCTAAGCCTGATGAAGGTTAAGATAAACCGAAACGTAGCGCCAAATAGACTTGCAACAAAGAGCTCAAAGTGTTAACCAAGGGGAGGGATGTTTTTCAGAGCTACAGGGGAGGTTTTGAGGGGTCTGGGACTGATAAAGTCGTGGTAGGCCCGTGCATAACGTTGGTTCTAGTCCTGCAGGGACCCGAGTTTCCCTACCCTATCCCCCATCCCACCCTATCCCCAAAGTTCCCTTGCCTTGGACCCTGCCCCCGGACCGTTTCCCTAATTGTCTTAACCTCTACCCCCCCTTTTTCCCTAAACCTAACCCCACTTGGGTTCTTTGCGGGGTAATGGAACCACGGTCATTTTCCCAAACCTAACCCAGCCAGTGCCACCCGATGGAGTTGGACTCGGATCTTCTCTTTGTCTTCCACCAGCCTGAAAAACAACAAAATTAAGTCAAAGAAAAATACTTACCTGCTGCGCTTACCTGTCCTGATGGTCAAAAATCCTGAAACAAGGTAAAAAAGAACCATAAAAATTATGGGACAATTTTTGGTAAGTTGAAATGAAGTAAAAAACTCTGTCCTGATGGTCAAAAATCCTGAAAAAAGGAAAAAAGAACCATAAATACATGAAAAAAATCATGGGACAATTTTTGGAAACTTGGAAAAAGTTTAATAATTACCTGGTGCACTTATTTTCTGAAGTTAAATAATTTAAAGAAGAAAATAACTTTCAGAAAAATTGTAAAGCAAATTATTTTTCCTTGGCTGTTATTTAAGGAGCAATTTTTTCAACAAGGGGGTGTATCCCATGTGTTTAAAAGGTCAGTTTACCAGAGTTTTCATCACTCTAGCATCGAAGCAGCCAGGAGGAACATCAAAATGCAAGTCTAAGCCTGATGAAGGTTAAGATAAACCGAAACGTAGCGCCAAATAGACTTGCAACAAAGAGCTCAAAGTGTTAACCAAGGGGAGGGATGTTTTTCAGAGCTACAGGGGAGGTTTTGAGGGGTCTGGGACTGATAAAGTCGTGGTAGGCCCGTGCATAACGTTGGTTCTAGTCCTGCAGGGACCCGAGTTTCCCTACCCTATCCCCCATCCCACCCTATCCCCAAAGTTCCCTTGCCTTGGACCCTGCCCCCGGACCGTTTCCCTAATTGTCTTAACCTCTACCCCCCCTTTTTCCCTAAACCTAACCCCACTTGGGTTCTTTGCGGGGTAATGGAACCACGGTCATTTTCCCAAACCTAACCCTAACCCTAACCCTAACCCTAACACACTGAATGGAAATAACAAATAACTGAATAACACAATAAAAATTTAAAATCTACCATCAGTGTTAAAAATATACAGATCAAGGACCTGGATTGGCCTTCCATTAAGCTTTAACATGGCTGGGGATTTTTACTGTCATTCTGACAGAATTTTCCTCAGGAGGCTATTCCAGCAGAAGGTTGTTGATCTGATTTCGGGGTCATCCACTGGGATAAGACGGTCTCTCCACACACTTCCTGGTGCAACACTCTGCCCAAGTGGTTCCGGAAATCTAGCGGTGTTAACAAAAGGGCCACTGGCAGAGAGGGTGAGTCATGGTTATCTACCAGTCTTCACTGTGTGTAATATGTTTAAGAGGTTAATTGTAAGATGGTTTAGGCTGTATTAGGATAATTTCAGTAAATTTAAATCTTTAATGTTTACATTAATATTTAAAACAAATAATACTTTAGAAGTGATTGCATGATGGTTCAGGTTGTATTAGGATAATTTCAATGAATTCAAACCTTAGTTCTATATTCTTTAATTACACCAGTATTATAAAAAGGACTTTAAAAAGGTTCATTTATTAAAATTTTAATTTTAAATCAATAAATTAATAAACATGAATTACTTATTCAATTGGTTATGAGACACGGGCCTAGGACTGATCGACCTACGGCCGGCCGCCATAGAAGAGGGTGTCTAGTAATAAAAGGCCGAAACACCCTGTGACTCTATGGTTTACTACTGATGACGTGTCTCACAATTTAGGATGTCGTTGGGTTAAAGGGTACCTTAATCTTAGCTCACACCTTTAACCTTAAAAAGGATTTAGTGCGTCTCTCATACCTGAACCCAAAATATAACCGTCAGTGTCTTCAGCTGCTTATTTAGAATCCTAATCCTAAACTTCAAACCTAAAACATAACCGTCAGTTTTGAACCCTACGCCTAAACCTTAAACTCAGAACATAACCGTCAGTTTTAACCCTAACTCTTAGAACCCTATTAGTTTCAAATACAATGTTTAAAGTCTAAACATTAACCGTAAACCTAGTTGACCTCGGACTTTTAACTTTAGGTTCCAGGTCGGCAGGGAACCGAGTCTTCCCAACCTATCCCCATACCCATCCTATCCCCAAAGTTCCTTGCCTTGGACCCTGTCCCGGGACCGTTACCCTTAATGTCTTCAACCTTACCCCTTTTCCAAAACCCTCACCTTACTCGGTGCCTATGTTTGACCTTAAAGCCAACAGGCATTTACTCTAATTTTACTTGGCTCAAAACACTTCAGCCTTTGCGTATAATGGCGTGACTTTAACTAGAAATGACCCCGAATCTCAACCCCCAGGCCCTGATTTTAATTTTAACCCTTAAGCGGGTATCTCGGCTCATGGAGGGTCTTTACAACAGCTTAGCTAAAAGCAGAGTCTTTAGCTCTTAAACCCTAAACAGGCGACACTGGTCGACCGTCATAATGGAGAAGGCTGAAAATGAGGCCTGAGTGGCTGGCCCGTGCACAACACTGGTTCCGGGTCCTTCCCGGGGCAGTGGATTATTTTACTTTACCCTAACCCAGCCAGTGCCGCCCTCGGTCACCTTGTTGGAAGCCAACTCCATGTCCTGGTGAGTAGAGGTTAAAACATTATCTTAATTGTTAACCTCACTATATAGAAGGTAATATCATTTTAATATAGATACTCACCTAGACACCCTATTAGCTGGGGACAACAGTTTCGCTGCTTATTCACGAGCACGTGCTGTAATGATTGGACCGAGAGACACGGGTGATCCGTTGTTTAGGGCGGCCGAACAAACGGGCTCGACTGCGTCGGCGAGGGAGATATGATGGGACGTTAGACCTCGGGCGTAAGCGCATACGGTGTCAAGGTTCAGTGGGCGTGCGTCTGGAGCACGATTTGGGATTAGCCCGAATCTAGTGTAGGGGTCCGTGCCACCCTCGGACAGAAGGAGTAGGCCGAACATGACCCGCGATCTCATGCCATCCTCGGAGGTTCAGTCCACCCCGAGCCGATAGGCGATGTCTTAGCTTAGGCTCTGGTTGCGTGCCTCAACCTGTCGCCCAATGCTGTCCTGGGGCATCCTTAATTGATCCCCGTCGGCCTTCCGGGACCCCTAAATAGGCGTCTGCTGGTCCAATCTGTCCCACTCAGAGCGTTAAAGCTCAGGCACGAGTGATTAAACATGCGTCGTAGGTTATTAGGCCTTTGTATAATCTTAATACTTGATGTAATTTATTTACAAAATAGGTCAAACATCGCTTAGTAGGGAAACGAGGGTGAATGGCAACTGTAATTCACTCTGTTATAAAATGTTTGGGCTGAAACTTTGGCCCGAACCGCAAATTAGAGACGATTAATAGATATTTTAATTTAAAATCATAATATTCTTACTTTAGCAGCGATCGGAAATCTGGGATTTTAATGTATATTGCGTCGTAGATTATTAGACTTTTTAGCAAAATAAAAATAAAAACAAAATCTTATTTATTTATTTATTTATTTATTTATTACACAGATAAAGGGTTGATAAGTTTGATAAATGATGGTGATTGCAACTGTGATCTTCCTTGACTTAAAATATTTTTATCAAAATAAAATCTCATTTATTTATTTATTAAACAGATAAAAGATTGCTAATTTGATAAATGAGGGTGATTGCAACTGTGATCTTCCTTGATATAAAATATTTGGGCTGCAACTGTGGCCTAAAACATTTAATTAGAGATGTTTATTAGATATTTTAAACTATAAAATCTCCAATTTTCACCTTAGGGGCGTGCCGCCGTTAATTCGAATTTTTTACCCTATTGGCATTGCACAATTGTCTGTGCCCCAGAGCCTCATGGGTAACTTAAATCTGGAGTATATTTTAATAAATAACTCCTAAACGGAAAAAGATAGAGTCGTGCCGTTTTTTGCAACATGATGTTTGTGACACACTGAATGGAAATAACAAATAACTGAATAACACAATAAAAATTTAAAATCTACCATCAGTGTTAAAAATATACAGATCAAGGACCTGGATTGGCCTTCCATTAAGCTTTAACATGGCTGGGGATTTTTACTGTCATTCTGACAGAATTTTCCTCAGGAGGCTATTCCAGCAGAAGGTTGTTGATCTGATTTCGGGGTCATCCACTGAGATAAGACGGTCTCTCCACACACTTCCTGGTGCAACACTCTGCCCAAGTGGTTCCGGAAATCTAGCGGTGTTAACAAAAGGGCCACTGGCAGAGAGGGTGAGTCATGGTTATCTACCAGTCTTCACTGTGTGTAATATGTTTAAGAGGTTAATTGTAAGATGGTTTAGGCTGTATTAGGATAATTTCAGTAAATTTAAATCTTTAATGTTTACATTAATATTTAAAACAAATAATACTTTAGAAGTGATTGCATGATGGTTCAGGTTGTATTAGGATAATTTAAATGAATTCAAACCTTAGTTCTATATTCTTTAATTACACCAGTATTATAAAAAGGACTTTAAAAAGGTTCATTTATTAAAATTTTAATTTTAAATCAATAAATTAATAAACATGAATTACTTATTCAATTGGTTATGAGACACGGGCCTAGGACTGATCGACCTACGGCCGGCCGCCATAGAAGAGGGTGTCTAGTAATAAAAGGCCGAAACACCCTGTGACTCTATGGTTTACTACTGATGACGTGTCTCACAATTTAGGATGTCGTTGGGTTAAAGGGTACCTTAATCTTAGCTCACACCTTTAACCTTAAAAAGGATTTAGTGCGTCTCTCATACCTGAACCCAAAATATAACCGTCAGTGTCTTCAGCTGCTTATTTAGAATCCTAATCCTAAACTTCAAACCTAAAACATAACCGTCAGTTTTGAACCCTACGCCTAAACCTTAAACTCAGAACATAACCGTCAGTTTTAACCCTAACTCTTAGAACCCTATTAGTTTCAAATACAATGTTTAAAGTCTAAACATTAACCGTAAACCTAGTTGACCTCGGACTTTTAACTTTAGAAGAAGAAGAAGAAGAATATTCAATTATTGTCACATGTACTTTTTTACAGCACAGCGAAATTTCTTCTTCGCATATCCCAATTAGGAAACTGGGGTCAGAGCGCAGGGTCAGCCAGCTTACAGCGCCCCTGGAGCAGATAGGGTTAAGGGCCTTGCTCAAGGGCTCAACAGTGGCAACTTGCCGATGCTGGGGTTCGAACCCCCGACCTTCCGATCAGTAACTCAGTAACCCACAGCCTTAACCGATTGAGCCACCACTGCACTTAGGTTCCAGGTCGGCAGGGAACCGAGTCTTCCCAACCTATCCCCATACCCATCCTATCCCCAAAGTTCCTTGCCTTGGACCCTGTCCCGGGACCGTTACCCTTAATGTCTTCAACCTTACCCCTTTTCCAAAACCCTCACCTTACTCGGTGCCTATGTTTGACCTTAAGGCCAACAGGCATTTACTCTAATTTTACTTGGCTCAAAACACTTCAGCCTTTGCGTATAATGGCGTGACTTTAACTAGAAATGACCCCGAATCTCAACCCCCAGGCCCTGATTTTAATTTTAACCCTTAAGCGGGTATCTCGGCTCATGGAGGGTCTTTACAACAGCTTAGCTAAAAGCAGAGTCTTTAGCTCTTAAACCCTAAACAGGCGACACTGGTCGACCGTCATAATGGAGAAGGCTGAAAATGAGGCCTGAGTGGCTGGCCCGTGCACAACACTGGTTCCGGGTCCTTCCCGGGGCAGTGGATTATTTTACTTTACCCTAACCCTAACCCTAACCCTAGTTTATCAGACTTTGGTCTAAAATAATTACAAAGTCTGATTAATTTATTACAAAATAGGTCAAAGATCGCTGATTAGTTTAATGAGGGTGATTGCAACTGTGATCCATCCTTATAAAAAATATTTGGACTGCAACTGTGGCCTAAATATTAATTTAGAAACGTTTATTAGATATTATAAACTTTCAAACTTCCAATTTTTACCTTAGTGGCGTTGCATATGAGATTTTTTACCCTATTTGCGTTCCACAACCGACCGTGCCCCAGAGCATTGTGGGAAAGCTAAATCTGGAGTATATTTTAACTAATAACTCCTAAACGACAAAAGATAGAGTCGTGCCGTTTTTTGCAATATTATTTTTGTGACACACTGAATAAAAACAATGAATAACTGAATAATACAAAAAAATTTAACATCTACCCTCAGTGTGAAACATATGCCGATTAAGGACCTGGGATGGCCTCCCACTACAGTTTAACTTGGCTGGGGATTTTACTGTCATCTTGGAAGAATTTTCTCCATGAGATCTACCCAGTAGAAGCTTGTTGATCCGATTTGGGGTCATCCGCTGGGATCAGATGGTCTCCACACACTTCCCGGAGCAGCACTCTGTCCAAATGGTTCCGGAAACCTAGCGGTGTTAACAAAAGGGCCATTGGCAGAGAGGTGAGTCATGGTTATCTACCAGTCTTCACTGTGTTTAATATAGTCAAGATGTTTATTGTATTATGGTTCAAGCTGTATTAGTATAATTTCAGTTAATTTAAAAACCTTAGCTCTATAGTCTTTTATTACATTAGTATTATAAATAGGACTTTAAAAAGGTTCATTTATTTAAATTAATATCTTAAACTAATAAATAAATAATATTTTAGAGTGTTTGTATGACAGTTTAGATTATACTAGGATAATTTCAATAAATTTAAACCTTAGCTCCATAGGCTTTAATTACAACTACTATTATAACTAGGACTTTAAAAAGGTTCATTTATTTAAATTAATATCTTAAACCAATAAATAAATAATATTTTAGAGTGTTTGTATGACAGTTTAGATTATACTAGGATAATTTCAATAAATTTAAACCTTAGCTCCATAGGCTTCAATTACAACTACTATTATAATTAGGACTTTAAAAGGGTCATTTATTTTAATCAATATTAAATATAGTAAACAATGAAACATAAATTACTTATTCAATTGGCGATGAGGCACGAGCCGTGGACTGATCCACCTACGGCGGGCCGCCATGGAGGAGGGTGTCTAGTAATGGAAGGCCGAAACACCCTATGATTCTATGGTTTACTACTGATGACGTGTCTCACAATTTAGGATATCGTTGGGTTAAAAGGAATTTTAATCTTAGCTCACACTTTTAACCTTAAATAGGATTAATGCGTCTCCTATCCCTTAACTCAAAATATAACCGTTAGTTTTGAACTCTAAACCCAATTTCTTAAACCTAAACATAACCGTCAGTTTAAAATATAAGCTCTAGAACCCTAGGTCAGCATAACCACATTTTCCTGTAACCCTAGGTGTATCTGACCTTTAACCTTTCCACAGGCATGGTCACTTAACACTAATTCTACCCTATCTGGAGTAGGAGTGTTTGTGGATAAAGTTTACCCCAGCCTAGCCCAAAACACGATCGTTAGCCTTGCATAATCTATCAGGCGCCATATCTGTCGATCGTTTGTATGGAGAGTGCTGGAGATGAGGCCTGAGTTGCAGGCCCGTGCACCACGTGGGTTCTGGGTTTATCCCAGGGCTACGTCTTTTTACCCTAACCTAACCCTAACCCATTTCCCCTAACCTAACCCTAACCCTTCCCTTGCCTTGGACCCTGCCCCCGGACCGTTTCCCTAATTGTCTTAACCCCTACCCCCCTTTTTCCCTAAACCTAACCCCACTTGGGTTCTTTGTGGGGCAATGGAGCCACGGTCATTTCCCTAAACCTAACCCAGCCAGTGCCACCCGATGGAGTTGAACTCGGATCTTCTCTTGGTCTTCCACCAGCCTGAAAAACAACAAAATTAAGTCAATGAAAAATACTTACCTGCTGCACTTACCTGTCCTGATGGTCAAAAATCCTGAAACAAGGTAAAAAAGAACCATAAAAATTATGGGACAATTTTTGGTAAGTTGAAATGAAGTAAAAAACTCTGTCCTGATGGTCAAAAATCCTGAAGAAAGGAAATAAGAACCATAAACACATGAAAAAAATCATGGGACAATTTTTGGAAACTTGGAAAAAGTTTAATAATTACCTGGTACACTTATTTTCTGAAGTTAAATAATTTAAAGAAGAAAATAACTTTCAGAAAAATTGTAAAGCAAATTATTTTTCCTTGGCTGTTATTTAAGGAGCAATTTTTTCAACAAGGGGGTGTATCCCATGTATTTAAAAGGTCAGTTTACCAGAGTTTTCATCACTCTAGCATCGAAGCAGCCAGGAGGAACATCAAAATGCAAGTCTAAGCCTGATGAAGGTTAAGATAAACCGAAACGTAGCGCCAAATAGACTTGCAACAAAGAGCTCAAAGTGTTAACCAAGGGGAGGGACGTTTTTCAGAGCTACAGGGGAGATTTGAGGGGTCTGGGACTGATAAAGTCGTGGTAGGCCCGTGCATAACGTTGGTTCTAGTCCTGCAGGGACCCGAGTTTCCCTACCCTATCCCCCATCCCACCCTATCCCCAAAGTTCCCTTGCCTTGGACCCTGCCCCCGGACCGTTTCCCTAATTGTCTTAACCCCTACCCCCCTTTTTCCCTAAACCTAACCCCACTTGGGTTCTTTGTGGGGCAATGGAGCCACGGTCATTTCCCTAACCCTAACCCTAACCCTTTTATTTATTTTCCCAGTGGATTTATTTTAATCAAGTCCTTCTTATATTAATGTTTTATTTATGTATTTATAGATGTGGGTAATGACGTTGAAAATAATTTTTTAGTCAGTCTGAAAAATAAAGTTACTTTGACTTAATCTCAAGACACTTTATAAGGAATTAAGGGCATAATATATTTTATATTTATTGTGTGTGGGTTTGTGGGATTGATTTGAGCACTTATTTCTTTTATAAATTATATTGCACTTATTTTGTAGCACTTATTTTTTATAGCACTTTCCCTTAATTTTTAAGTCTTTAGATTAAAATGAATGTTTTGCAATACAGACTGTACCCACCTATTTTCCCCATATATCTATCCCTTTTATCTATTTAATCCAGGCCATTTTATTTCACCCTATACCCCAAATGAGGATCCTGAGTTTATCTCTCAACACATTCTTACATTTGATCTTGACCCTGACCTTAATCTCCATTAGAGCTATGCATAATCCTATCCACCATCCTGACCCTAACCTTTACCCTTAGTATGTCTACCCCTATTCCCATCCTGTCCCTAACCATAACCTTTACCCTTAGTGCGCCTAACCCTATCCTCAACCTGCTTCTTACCTTAACCTTTACCCTAATTATGCATAACCCTATCCCGTCCTTACCCTAACCTCTCCCCACCTAAACAGTTCAAACCCTATTAGGATCCCCTAACTTTTATTGATGATTTTTTAGTCTTTATTTATTGTACATATCATGTACATTTATTTATATCTTTTCATTTTAATTTTCATTTTAAGTTTATAGGTTTTAATCCTGATTGGTAAAGCCTCGCTATGAGTAGGGAACCAGTAGATGCGCACTGTAGCCAGTGCACCCCAGCCACAATGTGGACTCATTTTAAACATAATTTTTTAACCTAACCCTAACCCTAACCCAATTTCTTAAACCTAAACATAACCGTCAGTTTAAAATATAAGCTCTAGAACCCTAGGTCAGCATAACCATATTTTCCTGTAACCCTAGGTGTATCTGACCTTTAACCTTCCACAGGCATGGTCACTTAACACTAATTCTACCCTATCTGGAGTAGGAGTGTTTGTGGATAAATTTTACCCCAGCCTAGCCCAAAACACGATCGTTAGCCTTGCATAATCTATCAGGCGCCATATCTGTCGATCGTTTGTATGGAGAGTGCTGGAGATGAGACCTGAGTTGCAGGCCCGTGCACCACGTGGGTTCTGGGTTTATCCCAGGGCTACGTCTTTTTACCCTAACCCTAACCCTAACCCCAATTTCTTAAACCTAAACATAACCGTCAGTTTAAAATATAAGCTCTAGAACCCTAGGTCAGCATAACCATATTTTCCTGTAACGCTAGGTGTATCTGACCTTTAACCTTTCCACAGGCATGTTCACTTAACACTAATTCTACCCTATCTGGAGTAGGAGTGTTTGTGGATAAATTTTACCCCAGCCTAGCCCAAAACACGATCGTTAGCCTTGCATAATCTATCAGGCGCCATATCTGTCGATCGTTTGTATGGAGAGTGCTGGAGATGAGGCCTGAGTTGCAGGCCCGTGCACCACGTGGGTTCTGGGTTTATCCCAGGGCTACGTCTTTTTACCCTAACCTAACCCTAACCCCTAAACCTAACCCTAACCCACCCCTAACCCTATCCCTAGCCCTAATCCTAGCCCTAAACATAACCCTAATTTCTATAACCCCAATTCCACCCTAAAACCTAACCTCAACCTTAAGCCCTAAACTTAACCCCAATTTTTATAACACCAATTTGAAATTCTACTCTAAACCCTAACCTCAACCTTAAGACCCTAGACTTAAAACGCTAGACTTAACCTAAACTCAAACCCGAATTCCTAACCTTAATCGTAAACTCTAAAAATCTAACCCCAATCCTGATCCTAAACCTAACCACAACCAAGCTCTAAAAAAACGAACTCTTAGCCCTAAACCTAATTTCTAATCCTAAACTACAACCCTCAAATCTAACTTAAAAACCTATGCTTAAACCCTAGATCTTAATCACTACCCCTAACAACTTAACTTTTTCATAAAAAGTTTAAATATCATACATTTTAAAACAAAAATTCTTGAAAATGACAAAGAAAAAATATACACTGAACAATTGGTTAAAATATTTTAAAAGGATAAAATAAATGGTAAAATATTTAAAATAAATATAGAGGATACAAAAGTTTTTTTTTAAAAAAGGATCAAATAAATGGTAAAATATTTAGAATAAATATACAGGATAAAGTTTTTTAAATTAAAAACTATTTAAATTATCTAGGTAACAAAAAATACAAAATACAAAATGGTTTAAATTTGTTTCAGGAGCTAAAAAATATTTTTTCAGGGTATTTAAAAGTGGGAGGAGTTATAAAGGAGAGGAGGGTTATATATAGGGGTGAGAAAAGGGACTTTATCACTTCTGCTTGGACTGCAAGAGAAGAAATATTGACTTAACTGCCAAAAGCCTTCAACAGCCAAAAGCCTTAGGCCATTTTTTGTTTTTTATAAAAGTGCCCTTGCCTGAAGAAGACCTTTGTAGGTCGAAACGTTGCGCAATTGGGCACAATTTCTTTGGGAGTTTTATTTTATTTTTAGTAAAAAAATTAATAGAATTTTATTAGATTTATTTTATTTGATTTTATTTGATTTTATTTGATTTAAAATTGATAGCTATGAGCTATAGAGCTCAGGAGCAGTGGACGGAGGTCCACTATAAAAAACGGGGACGGCGTCCCTTTGAGCAACCACGGCCCGGGGATCAACTGAGAGCGGGGTCCCGGGGGATGGCCCGTGCATTTCCGGTCCCTCGTGAGGGGGTACTGGTTAATAACTATGTTCCTAACCCTAACCCATATTGTGGCATTACACACTTACTGATAAAAGTGTTCACGGTGCATAAAAGCACTATGCTTTTTGGCAAGTGTTAATTTGAAAATAGTGAAGTGGTGTAGATAAAGGAGTGATTATCATTGATGAGCCTTGGTAAGTGGAGGTATACTTCTGTGATTCTAAAAGAGTGTATATTGTTGTAAGTAAATTTAGCCATTAAGGAAAAATTTAAAAGGCACAAAAATAATAAATAAATATCTAAGTGGTGACATAGGCTAAAGCATAATGGCAGCCTCTCCGGTGGAGACTTTGGTGCCGAAGCATCCTTTGTGTGAAGATCTCATCACTAAGACCTCCAATAAGTAGCAAAAAGAGGACCAAGGATATGATTACAAGATGGCCAAAGGAGGGGACATTTGATTCAGCACTGTGTTCTGAGATGGACACCTTGATAAAAAATTATAAAGCGGCGACAAGAGAGAGAAAGCATGTCCAGAGAAGTTGAAAAGACAGCAGGAAAGAGTGGTCCTAGCTTTGTTTAAGAAAGAATAAGTGAAGTTGGTAAGAAAGAAACAGGAAGTGATGGAAAAATTTAAGAAAGTCAGGAAGTGAGGCCGAAGTAGCGAGAGAGAAGTTAGTTACACCTCCCCCATAGAGTAGGTACAGGAAGACAGTCGAATTCCTAAGCGTAAGGGAATGGGGGAAGTTTCTGGTGAGATGGAGAAGGAATGTTATGCAGAGAGTTATAAGAAAGTGGGGGTAGATTTACAGAGAGTGGAAAAGCTATGTGTAGAGAAGGATGTAGAGGAACAGGAGGGGGTGCAGACATGTGGAGAGAGGTCAGACAGCAGCACTAAAACACCAGTAAAAAGCAGATAGCTACACCATTAAAGACTGGACATAGATCTTTGTACAGTAGAGAGGATGGGGGTGAAGAGGATTTGTTATTTAATATGGGCAGTTCCACAATTCCCAATTTTAATTAAAGGTGGGGCATGGGCAACTCAAGGTCTCGAGGGTGTTGTCAACCGCCTCCCCAGCATTCAACGAGGGTGCAGGGACATGGTCTTAGACGAGCAGACCTCAGGCAAGCTTTTATCCGTGATTGATATAAAAACTCTATTGGTGAAGACTTTGTGGAGAAGAAAAAACGTGCTTCTGACTCGAGTGAGGCTGTAAATATATACCACATGGATGGACTGTCTTTGAGGCTTTGAGGCTGTTGTATGGCAGGCCTTGCATGCAGAGTGTTGACCCAAGGACATTAAAGGGTGACCTGGAGGCAGTTACAGCTTGAAAACCTTACAGAGTGAACCAAGGAAAAAAGCAAGCTACTCTGATTACCAGAAAAAACAGAGAGGGCCACAAGCAATCCTTCATCAAAAATCCAGCCAGCTTCAGTCAGTGATGACATCACCAGCAGCATTTTCTCCAAACTCAAGCCAGATGCCTGCGTCTGTCACCAACGTTTTCACTCCAAAGCCAGGGAAGAGAGAGTGAATGGATTAAATTGCCTCGCATAGCCATTGCCCGGCCCCGAGGGATGAGAGGGGGGGGAGACAACATCCCAGGTCCGATAAGTCATTCCTCTCACATCTTGAAAAGTTTGCCAGAACCGTAGGATTCTCGGGAAGAAAAAAGTAGTTACTACAACCCAACAATAAGAGTGTGACTATACCTGTATTAGTCTCAAGTCATACACAAGTTAATTTTAAGGAAAGTTAAGGAAGAGAATCATTAGGTGAATTAGGACTGCAAATATGGTGTTCTCCAGAAGGTGTGTATGTTGAACATAATTCCTGAAGCACAATTACCCTGTCAGACTTTCATTGTACAATGATGTATGACCCATCACAACACATCATCATAGGCCGGCCAGGAGCAGCTATCAGTGTAGAGGAGTGTGATTTTGTAAAAAGGTGGTTCAATGTAACTGATTCTGTTCTTTAGGTGACATTGTATGTACTGCAGGATAGAATTGCAGCTCATAGGATTTATGTTGATTTTCATTCTGCAGATAAAACCTGTGTAAAAATCTTGTGTGGTAATAAATTGATTCGTACTTCTTAAAGAAGTTGTAGTTAGCCACAAATCACAAACACAAATGGCATCAGCATCTGAAATCGACTGTGGGAAATTAGCTATGTAGGCAAATGGATAGTCAAGTCCCATCTGAATTATGGTCTAAACATGATACAGATGTAGGCCTACTTAAATCAGCCAGCCAACTATAAGTACAATGTAAACCAGATGTAGAACCGCCCAGAGTAAGACAATATGCTTTACGACCTGAGACAAAAGCAGGTATATAGAACACTATTGAAGGCCTTGTAAAAGCATCTGTGCTAAAAGAGACCAGTTGTTGCAATACTCCTATTTTTCCCGGTGATTAAGCCAGGTACAACTAAATGGCATCATGTGCATGATTTACATGCAGTTAATAGTATAACAGGAAAGTATTCAGCAGAGGTTCCAAATCCACACACACTGCTGACTAATGTCCGTCCCTAAGCCAAATATTTTATTGTAATGATATTTGTTCAAGCCTTCTTCAGTGTTTAAATGGCAGAAAAGAGTAAACTACTGCATTTATTTGCATTTACAAGTGCCAGTTGACAAAATAGATACCAAAAATGCCACGGTGGTTCAAACATTCACTGTATATATTCAATCAGAGGTGGAAGCTGATTTAGGAGGTTAAAGGATAGAAGATAGCCTGGGTCAGCATATGGGTGACGATTTAATATGACTATCATCATTAGAAACATGCCAGAATGATTCCATTAAGGTACACCGTAAGCTAGTAAGGAGGTCATAAAGTGTCATAAACTAAACTACAATACTGTAAGCCTCAAGTTAAATTGTTAAGGTGACTAATTTCACATGATACGACAGCCGTAGTACATACATAATTAGAAGGCATAAATAAGGCACCAGTGTCACAGCCTGATAAACAGATTCAAAGATTCAAAGATTCAAAGAACTTTATTAATCCCAAAGGGAAATTGCCCTAAACAGTGATGGCTTTCTAGGGTTAACAGGTTTCATGCTGACTGGAGTAAGGAATATGCAGGAAAAAACAGCTTCACTAAGAGAGATAATAATGAGAAAAGAAGAACTGCAAGATCTAAGTGCTACCTTAAAATAGAACACAGATATACTGTTAGCATTTGAATCCATCAAAAAGAGATGCAGACTGCACCTACTTTAGGTATACAGTACCTGATTATAGCAATCCGTTCTATCGGTATGTAGTGAACCAAGCTGATGGATCTACCTCAGCTATACTGATGCAGGAAACTTGCAGTGATAGGAAAAACCAGTCCCTAGCTTACTACAGCACTAAGCTAGATAATATAACTCAAGGTGACCCAACATGCTACCAACAGGGTTTTGTAGTTGTACATTATACATATAGGAAAGCATCTTCATTGACAACAGGTTACCGATAGATTGTACAAATTGATAAAAACAAGGGGAAGGTGTTCTAACCCAAGCTCGCCTCCAAGCATATTCTTCACTGCTCACATATCCCGACATTAATATAAAGCGATGTGACACAGTTAATCCAGCTAACTTAATCACTTAAACCTATAAAGGAGTGACTCATAGTTTTGTGGCGAACTCATTGGCATTTACTCGGTTAGGACCTGATCTTGAATCTAAGCCTATAGCTGAAGCGGAAGTGACTTATTTTGTTGATGGATCTAGTTTAGAGACCAGGTAGAAAGTCACACAGGGTATTCAGTAGTGATGAAGGATGGAGAAGATTTTAAACCTATCCTATCTCAGCATTGTACACAACCGTGTTCAGCTCAGTTAGCTGAGTTGAAATCGCTCACCGCTGCTTGTCAATTAGCCAAAGGTCTAGTGGCAAATATTTTTACAGATTCAGCCTATTCCATGGTGTTTGTCATCTGGTTGGAACCGTATGGAAGCGAAGGTTTAAAAAGCATGAAGGAACTCCCATTCAAAATGTTGAACGGATAAGTAAACTAATGTCTGCTCTGATGCTACCAAGATGATTGACTTTCATTAAATGTCAGACCCGTAAAAGAGGGAAATGACTGTGTTGCTTTTAATGAATGGTTACAATCTTGGTGTCAACAACAGAAATTACGCTTTGTTGATAACTGGAATGTTTTCTGGGAGCGTCCTAGGCTCTATCACACCGATGGCCTACACCCTAGCAGAGCTGGAGCAGCGGTCCTCTCTGACAACATCTCCAGAACACTACGAACCATCTGACTGGCGGTAAGTCATACTGTAGATTCCAAACATATTAGACACATCACAACTCACCGTAGTGATAGACGAACACACATAGCTTGTCCTATAGAAACTGTGTCTGTTCCCCGAATACTGAGAAAAAAGAATAAATTTGTTAAATTTGCCCGAAACAATCTGATAACCATAAAACCAGAAAAAGGCAAAATAAGTAGTCAAAATCCACCTCTAAAGTTTGGACTACTCAATATTAGATCCCTTGCGCCTAAAGCACTTATTGTTAATGAAATTATCTCAGATTATTGCCTTGACGCACTCTGTCTCACTGAAACCTGGCTTAAACCAAATGAATATTTTGGTCTGAATGAGTCTACTCCGTCAGGATATTTCTATAAGCACGAGCCCCGTCTAATTGGTCACGGTGGTGGTGTCGCCACTATCTACAATGATGTACTCACTGTTACCCAGAAAATAAGGCCCAGGTTTAATTCATTTGAAGTGCTTATCATTAATGTTGCACTAAATGAAATACGTAATAAACCCTTGCTATATTTTACCCTGGCCACCGTGTACAGACCCCCGGGGCCATATGGCGATTTTCTTAAAGAATTTGGACATCTGCTATCAGACCTATTGGTTAACTCTGACAAAGTATTGATAGTAGGAGACTTTAACATTCATGTAGATGATGCTAACGACGCTTTAGCACTCACATTTATGGATTTACTAAATTCCTTTGGGGTTAAGCAAAATATAATTGGAGCAACTCATCGCTTTAATCATACGCTAGATTTAATTATATCCCATGGTATAGATGTCTCTAATATAGAGATCATACCTCAAAGTGATATGACAGATCATCACCTCCTGACATATACTCTACCCGTAGAACAGATTAGCTGTGTCTCCCCACGTTATCAATCTGTTAGAAATATGAATCCCACTACTAAAGACAGATTCACAAGTAATCTGCCGGATCTGTCCCAATTTCTTATTAGACCCCTAAATGCAGATGATCTAGATGAAGTGACTAGCAGCATGGGCACTATTTTTACCAGTACATTAGACACTGTTGCTCCCATCAGATTAAAAAAAGTCAGAGATAAAACATTGGCACCGTGGTACAACAGTCATACTTGCGCCCTAAAGAGAGCAACCCGTAACCTCGAGCGAAAATGGAGGAAAACTAAATTAGAAGTCTTTCGAATTGCATATAAAGACAGTATGTGCAGCTATAGACAGGCTCTAAAAACTGCTAGGACCGAGCATCTTAGCCAACTGATAGCAAGAAACCAAAACAATCCCAGGTTCTTATTTAGTACAGTGGCTCGCCTAACAAAACCTAAGATGCCCGCAGAGAGTATCCCATCACAGTTTAGAAGTGAAGACTTTATGGACTTCTTTAATGAAAAAATCAATAATATCAGGAAGAAAATAATGGAGGTTCAACCTCTAATAGTATCTCACGATCCAGTTCAGCCTATAGCTTCACATTTAGATTTTCACTGCTTTACAGGTATAGGACAGGAAGAGCTGTATAAACTCATCACCTCGGCTAAATCAACAACGTGCCTGTTAGACCCAATCCCAACCAGATTTTTAAAAGAAATGATGCTTACGGTTGGAGAGCCACTCCTAAACATTATTAATTCTTCATTACATCTAGGTCACGTCCCTAAACCTTTCAAGTTAGCAGTTATTAAGCCGCTTCTTAAAAAATCTAATTTGGACGCGAATGAAATAAAAAATTACAGACCGATTTCAAACCTCCCGTTCATATCAAAAATACTAGAAAAAGTAGTATCAGCTCAAATTTGCACATTCTTGCAGGATAACAACATCCTTGAAGAATTTCAGTCAGGTTTCAGGCCCCATCATAGCACAGAAACTGCACTAGTTAAGATTACAAATGACTTGTTTTTAGCTTCAGACCAAGGCTGCATCTCATTGCTAGTCCTGCTTGATCTTAGTGCTGCATTCGACACTATAGATCATAATATTCTCATAGATCGCTTACAAAATTATATAGGTATTCAGGGACAGGCATTAAAATGGTTTAGATCTTACCTGTCTGATCGCTACCATTTTGTAGTTCTAAATGGAGAACCGTCTGGTATAATGCCAGTGAAATATGGGGTCCCACAAGGGTCAGTTTTAGGACCTCTGTTGTTCTCAATATACATGCTTCCCTTGGGTAACATCATTAGAAGACATGCTGATGATACCCAATTATATATCTCAACTAAACCAGACGAAATACCTAAGCTGTCTAGATTAACTATGTGTGTCCAGGACATAAAAGATTGGATGACCAATAACTTTCTTTTATTAAATTCAGATAAGACAGAGATATTACTTATTGGCCCAAAAACCAGCACACAACAGCTTTAAAAATTCAGCTTGCGCTTAGAAGGATGTACTGTTATTACCAGCTCAGCAGTAAAAGATCTGGGAGTAATATTAGACAGTAACTTGTCTTTTGAAAATCACATTTCAAATATCACAAAAACAGCCTTTTTCCATCTTCGAAATATTGCTAAACTTAGGAACATCTTATCCGTATCTGATGCAGAAAAACTAGTTCATGCATTCATGACCTCCAGACTGGACTATTGTAATGCATTACTAGGTGGTTGTCCTGCATCCTCAATAAACAAGCTTCAGTTAATCCAAAATGCAGCTGCCAGGGTTCTCACTAGATCCAGAAAATATGATCATATAACCCCAATATTATCATCCCTGCACTGGCTACCTGTTCAGTTTAGAATAAATTACAAAATAGTATTACTTACATACAAGGCCTTAAATGGTTTAGCTCCCACATACCTAACCAGTCTTCTGATATGCTACAATCCACCACGCGCCTTAAGATCACAAAACTCCAGACTTCTGGTAGTTCCCAGAATTTCAAAATCTACAAAAGGGGGTAGGGCTTTTTCATATTTAGCTCCAAAGCTTTGGAATAGCCTTCCAGACAGTGTTCGGGGAGCAGACACGGTTTCTCAGTTCAAAAGTAGACTCAAGACGCATCTTTTTAATCTGGCATACACATAACTCATCCCAGTACTCATACTCCAGTACACCTATACCGAATGGCAACTATGCTAATTCTCCCCATCTGTTCTGTATTTCTCTACCCATCCCGAGGCATCGGGAGATTTTGCCAGCTTCAGTAGACAAAGGCTGACCCTGCGAGGTTCCTGAGGCATCCAGAGAAGGACCAGCTCCAGCTGGATTCAGCTTTATGATGGTTGGAGCTACACATGCTGCTCCTATGCTTCCAGTGATCCAGACCTCATCTGCCCTCTGCACCTACTGACTCGTCCCTATGCTGAACTGGTCTTCATGTCAATTTAAATAATTTCTGTCATATTGAATTTTCACCTGCACAACACACAAGATGTTATATCATTTCTATCTGTTATCGCCCAAATGAGGATGGGTTCCCTGTTGAGTCTCGTTCCTCTCAAGGTTTCTTCCTAATGCCATCTCAGGGAGTTTTTCCTTGCCACCGTCGCCGTCACCCTTGGCTTGCTCATCAGAGAAATTTCATTCATTCGTCTCATTATTATCTGCACATTTTTCTCACACATCCACACTTCCAATTATTTTCTTTTCTATATTTATTATTATTATTTGTTTTTATTTATCTATTTTCTATTATAATTTTATATATTTATTTATTATTCTATATATAGTTTTTTTTTTTTTTGTTAAATTTCTTTAATTTTTTTGAAGCTGCTTTGAGACAATGACCATTGTTAAAAGCGCTATATAAATAAAATTGAATTGAATTGAATTGAATAAAGGTAACAACATGGCAGATTTAGAAATGAAGCGTGCATCAAAATGGCAACTAGCTGTGCAAGCACCCATAGTCCTTATAGAACCACAGCCTCAGTAAAGAGGATATCATTTGTACTCAACATCAAGCAGGTCCGTATGAGCACTCGATGTGGCTCCAGAGGGGAGCGCATAAGGATGCACAGGGTATTTGGTGTCCACATGAAGGTCTGATTATAGCACCCATAGCACTGGTGAATATTTCTGGTTTAAATGCTCATGGACTGGGCCATTGTGCAAGAAGACAGGTTGTGAGAAAAATCAGTCAACATGGGTATTGGACTTCATATCTGCATGCTATGGTTGAAGAGTTCCTAGCTTCATGGGAGATATGTGCTATGCATAATGTCAGGAAGGAAACAGCGACACCTATAGGCTATACACCGGTACCAGAATGACCATTTAAGCACTTAGTGGTGAACTATGTGGGCAGGATAAAGTAGTATTCAGGGCGAAAGATACATGCTTGTAATAACTGTCATATTTAGTAGATGAGTAAAAGCAATAATATCTGCAGATGAAGAGTAAGGAACAGTTATCAAATCGTAAGGGAAGTGATATCTAGATTTGAAATTCCATCAGAGAGGAGTTCCGACAATGGATCAGTATTCATTCAGAAAATGTAAGA
>JAMASW010000058.1:0-73932 GCA_030522415.1 Channallabes apus | reverse complement strand
GGCGTTATAACACTGTTACTACACTGTTATTACACTGTTCTTACAGGCGTTATAACACTGTTACTACACTGTTACTACAATGTTATTACACTGTGCTTACAGGCGTTATAACACTGTTACTACACTGTTATTACACTGTTCTTACAGGCGTTATAACACTGTTACTACACTGTTATCACACTGTTCTTACAGGCGTTATAACACTGTTACTACACTGTTATTACACTGTTCTTACAGGCGTTATAACACTGTTACTACACTGTTAATACACTGTTCTTACAGACGTTATAATACTGTTACTACACTGTTATTACACTCTTCTTACAGGCGTTATAACACTGTTACTACACTGTTATTACACTGTTCTTACAGGCGTTATAACACTGTTACTACACTGTTATTACACTCTTCTTACAGGCGTTATAACACTGTTACTACACTGTTATTACACTGTTCTTACAGGCGTTATAACACTGTTACTACACTGTCATTACACTGTTCTTACAGGCGTTATAACACTGTTACTACACTGTTATGACACTGTTCTTACAGGCGTTATAACACTGTTACTACACTGTTACTACACTGTTCTTACAGGCGTTATAACACTGTTACTACACTGTTACTACACTGTTCTTACAGGCGTTATAACACTGTTACTACACTGTTATTACACTGTTCTTACAGGCGTTATAACACTGTTACTACACTGTTATTACACTCTTCTTACAGGCGTTATAACACTGTTACTACACTGTTAATACACTGTTCTTACAGACGTTATAATACTGTTACTACACTGTTATTACACTCTTCTTACAGGCGTTATAACACTGTTACTACACTGTTATTACACTGTTCTTACAGGCGTTATAACACTGTTACTACAATGTTATTACACTGTTCTTACAGGCGTTATAACACTGTTACTACACTGTTATTACACTGTTCTTACCGGCGTTATAACACTGTTACTACACTGTTATCACACTGTTCTTACAGGCGTTATAACACTGTTACTACACTGTTATTACACTGTTCTTACAGGCGTTATAACACTGTTAATACACTGTTATTACACTCTTCTTACAAGCGTTATAACACTGTTACTAAACTGTTATTACACTGTTATTAGAATGTTATTACACTGTTCTTACAGGTGTTATAACACTGTTACTACACTGTTATTACACTGTTCTTAAAGGCGTTATAACACTGTTACTACACTGTTATTACACTGTTCTTACAGGCGTTATAACACTGTTACTACACTGTTATTACACTGTTCTTACAGGCGTTATAACACTGTTACTACACTGTCATTACACTGTTCTTACAGGCGTTATAACACTGTTACTACACTGTTATGACACTGTTCTTACAGGCGTTATAACACTGTTACTACACTGTTACTACACTGTTCTTACAGGCGTTATAACACTGTTACTACACTGTTACTACAATGTTATTACACTGTGCTTACAGGCGTTATAACACTGTTACTACACTGTTATTACACTGTTCTTACAGGCGTTATAACACTGTTACTACACTGTTATCACACTGTTCTTACAGGCGTTATAACACTGTTACTACACTGTTATTACACTGTTCTTACAGGCGTTATAACACTGTTACTACACTGTTAATACACTGTTCTTACAGACGTTATAATACTGTTACTACACTGTTATTACACTCTTCTTACAGGCGTTATAACACTGTTACTACACTGTTATTACACTGTTCTTACAGGCGTTATAACACTGTTACTACACTGTTATTACACTCTTCTTACAGGCGTTATAACACTGTTACTACACTGTTATTACACTGTTCTTACAGGCGTTATAACACTGTTACTACACTGTCATTACACTGTTCTTACAGGCGTTATAACACTGTTACTACACTGTTATGACACTGTTCTTACAGGCGTTATAACACTGTTACTACACTGTTACTACACTGTTCTTACAGGCGTTATAACACTGTTACTACACTGTTACTACACTGTTCTTACAGGCGTTATAACACTGTTACTACACTGTTATTACACTGTTCTTACAGGCGTTATAACACTGTTACTACACTGTTATTACACTCTTCTTACAGGCGTTATAACACTGTTACTACACTGTTAATACACTGTTCTTACAGACGTTATAATACTGTTACTACACTGTTATTACACTCTTCTTACAGGCGTTATAACACTGTTACTACACTGTTATTACACTGTTCTTACAGGCGTTATAACACTGTTACTACAATGTTATTACACTGTTCTTACAGGCGTTATAACACTGTTACTACACTGTTATTACACTGTTCTTACCGGCGTTATAACACTGTTACTACACTGTTATCACACTGTTCTTACAGGCGTTATAACACTGTTACTACACTGTTATTACACTGTTCTTACAGGCGTTATAACACTGTTAATACACTGTTATTACACTCTTCTTACAAGCGTTATAACACTGTTACTAAACTGTTATTACACTGTTATTAGACTGTTATTACACTGTTCTTACAGGTGTTATAACACTGTTACTACACTGTTATTACACTGTTCTTAAAGGCGTTATAACACTGTTACTACACTGTTATTACACTGTTCTTACAGGCGTTATAACACTGTTACTACACTGTTATTACACTGTTCTTACAGGCGTTATAACACTGTTACTACACTGTCATTACACTGTTCTTACAGGCGTTATAACACTGTTACTACACTGTTATGACACTGTTCTTACAGGCGTTATAACACTGTTACTACACTGTTACTACACTGTTCTTACAGGCGTTATAACACTGTTACTACACTGTTACTACACTGTTCTTACAGGCGTTATAACACTGTTACTACACTGTTATTGCACTGTTCTTACAGGCGTTATAACACTGTTACTACACTGTTATTACACTCTTCTTACAGGCGTTATAACACTGTTACTACACTGTTATTACACTGTTCTTACAGGCGTTATAACACTGTTACTACACTGTTATTACACTCTTCTTACAGGCGTTATAACACTGTTACTACACTGTTATGACACTGTTCTTACAGGCGTTATAACACTTTTACTACACTGTTACTACACTGTTCTTACAGGCGTTATAACACTGTTACTACACTGTTACTACTCTGTTCTTACAGGCGTTATAACACTGTTACTACACTGTTATTACACTGTTCTTACAGGCGTTATAACACTGTTACTACACTGTCATTTCACTGTTCTTACAGGCGTTATAACACTGTTACTACATTGTTATGACACTGTTCTTACAGGCGTTATAACACTGTTACTACACTGTTACTACACTGTTCTTACAGGCGTTATAACACAGTTACTACACTGTTACTACACTGTTCTTACAGGCGTTATAACACTGTTACTACACTGTTATTACACTGTTCTTACAGGCGTTATAACACTGTTACTACACTGTTATTACACTCTTCTTACAGGCGTTATAACACTGTTACTACACTGTTACTACACTGTTCTTACAGGCGTTATAACACTGTTACTACACTGTTATTACACTGTTCTTACAGGCGTTATAACACTGTTAATACACTGTTATTACACTCTTCTTACAAGCGTTATAACACTGTTAATACACTGTTATTACACTCTTCTTACAAGCGTTATAACACTGTTACTAAACTGTTATTACACTGTTATTAGACTGTTATTACACTGTTCTTACAGGTGTTATAACACTGTTACTACACTGTTATTACACTGTTCTTAAAGGCGTTATAACACTTTTACTACACTGTTATTACACTGTTCTTACAGGCGTTATAACACTGTTACTACACTGTTATTACACTGTTCTTACAGGCGTTATAACACTGTTACTACACTGTCATTACACTGTTCTTACAGGCGTTATAACACTGTTACTACACTGTTATGACACTGTTCTTACAGGCGTTATAACACTGTTACTACACTGTTACTACACTGTTCTTACAGGCGTTATAACACTGTTACTACACTGTTACTACACTGTTCTTACAGGCGTTATAACACTGTTACTACACTGTTATTGCACTGTTCTTACAGGCGTTATAACACTGTTACTACACTGTTATTACACTCTTCTTACAGGCGTTATAACACTGTTACTACACTGTTATTACACTGTTCTTACAGGCGTTATAACACTGTTACTACACTGTTATTACACTCTTCTTACAGGCGTTATAACACTGTTACTACACTGTTATGACACTGTTCTTACAGGCGTTATAACACTTTTACTACACTGTTACTACACTGTTCTTACAGGCGTTATAACACTGTTACTACACTGTTACTACTCTGTTCTTACAGGCGTTATAACACTGTTACTACACTGTTATTACACTGTTCTTACAGGCGTTATAACACTGTTACTACACTGTCATTACACTGTTCTTACAGGCGTTATAACACTGTTACTACACTGTTATGACACTGTTCTTACAGGCGTTATAACATTTTACTACACTGTTACTACACTGTTCTTACAGGCGTTATAACACAGTTACTACACTGTTACTACACTGTTCTTACAGGCGTTATAACACTGTTACTACACTGTTATTACACTGTTCTTACAGGCGTTATCACACTGTTACTACACTGTTATTACACTCTTCTTACAGGCGTTATAACACTGTTACTACACTGTTATTACACTGTTCTTACAGGCGTTATAACACTGTTACTACACTGTTATTACACTGTTATTACACTGTTCTTACAGGCGTTATAACACTGTTACTACACTGTTATTACACTCTTCTTACAGGCGTTATAACACTGTTACTACACTGTTATTACACTGTTCTTACAGGCGTTATAACACTGTTACTACACTGTTATTACACTCTTCTTACAGGCGTTATAACACTGTTACTACACTGTTATTACACTGTTCTTACAGGCGTTATAACACTGTTACTACACTGTTATTACACTCTTCTTACAGGCGTTATAACACTGTTACTACACTGTTATTACACTGTTCTTACAGGCGTTATAACACTGTTACTACACTGTTACTACAATGTTATTACACTGTGCTTACAGGCGTTATAACACTGTTACTACACTGTTATTACACTGTTCTTACAGGCGTTATAACACTGTTACTACACTGTTATCACACTGTTCTTACAGGCGTTATAACACTGTTACTACACTGTTATTACACTGTTCTTACAGGCGTTATAACACTGTTACTACACTGTTAATACACTGTTCTTACAGACGTTATAATACTGTTACTACACTGTTATTACACTCTTCTTACAGGCGTTATAACACTGTTACTACACTGTTATTACACTGTTCTTACAGGCGTTATAACACTGTTACTACACTGTTATTACACTCTTCTTACAGGCGTTATAACACTGTTACTACACTGTTATTACACTGTTCTTACAGGCGTTATAACACTGTTACTACACTGTCATTACACTGTTCTTACAGGCGTTATAACACTGTTACTACACTGTTATGACACTGTTCTTACAGGCGTTATAACACTGTTACTACACTGTTACTACACTGTTCTTACAGGCGTTATAACACTGTTACTACACTGTTACTACACTGTTCTTACAGGCGTTATAACACTGTTACTACACTGTTATTACACTGTTCTTACAGGCGTTATAACACTGTTACTACACTGTTATTACACTCTTCTTACAGGCGTTATAACACTGTTACTACACTGTTAATACACTGTTCTTACAGACGTTATAATACTGTTACTACACTGTTATTACACTCTTCTTACAGGCGTTATAACACTGTTACTACACTGTTATTACACTGTTCTTACAGGCGTTATAACACTGTTACTACAATGTTATTACACTGTTCTTACAGGCGTTATAACACTGTTACTACACTGTTATTACACTGTTCTTACCGGCGTTATAACACTGTTACTACACTGTTATCACACTGTTCTTACAGGCGTTATAACACTGTTACTACACTGTTATTACACTGTTCTTACAGGCGTTATAACACTGTTAATACACTGTTATTACACTCTTCTTACAAGCGTTATAACACTGTTACTAAACTGTTATTACACTGTTATTAGACTGTTATTACACTGTTCTTACAGGTGTTATAACACTGTTACTACACTGTTATTACACTGTTCTTAAAGGCGTTATAACACTGTTATTAGACTGTTATTACACTGTTCTTACAGGTGTTATAACACTGTTACTACACTGTTATTACACTGTTCTTAAAGGCGTTATAACACTTTTACTACACTGTTATTACACTGTTCTTACAGGCGTTATAACACTGTTACTACACTGTTATTACACTGTTCTTACAGGCGTTATAACACTGTTACTACACTGTCATTACACTGTTCTTACAGGCGTTATAACACTGTTACTACACTGTTATGACACTGTTCTTACAGGCGTTATAACACTGTTACTACACTGTTACTACACTGTTCTTACAGGCGTTATAACACTGTTACTACACTGTTACTACACTGTTCTTACAGGCGTTATAACACTGTTACTACACTGTTATTGCACTGTTCTTACAGGCGTTATAACACTGTTACTACACTGTTATTACACTCTTCTTACAGGCGTTATAACACTGTTACTACACTGTTATTACACTGTTCTTACAGGCGTTATAACACTGTTACTACACTGTTATTACACTCTTCTTACAGGCGTTATAACACTGTTACTACACTGTTATGACACTGTTCTTACAGGCGTTATAACACTTTTACTACACTGTTACTACACTGTTCTTACAGGCGTTATAACACTGTTACTACACTGTTACTACTCTGTTCTTACAGGCGTTATAACACTGTTACTACACTGTTATTACACTGTTCTTACAGGCGTTATAACACTGTTACTACACTGTCATTACACTGTTCTTACAGGCGTTATAACACTGTTACTACACTGTTATGACACTGTTCTTACAGGCGTTATAACATTTTACTACACTGTTACTACACTGTTCTTACAGGCGTTATAACACAGTTACTACACTGTTACTACACTGTTCTTACAGGCGTTATAACACTGTTACTACACTGTTATTACACTGTTCTTACAGGCGTTATCACACTGTTACTACACTGTTATTACACTCTTCTTACAGGCGTTATAACACTGTTACTACACTGTTATTACACTGTTCTTACAGGCGTTATAACACTGTTACTACACTGTTATTACACTGTTATTACACTGTTCTTACAGGCGTTATAACACTGTTACTACACTGTTATTACACTCTTCTTACAGGCGTTATAACACTGTTACTACACTGTTATTACACTGTTCTTACAGGCGTTATAACACTGTTACTACACTGTTATTACACTCTTCTTACAGGCGTTATAACACTGTTACTACACTGTTATTACACTGTTCTTACAGGCGTTATAACACTGTTACTACACTGTTATTACACTCTTCTTACAGGCGTTATAACACTGTTACTACACTGTTATTACACTGTTCTTACAGGCGTTATAACACTGTTACTACACTGTTACTACAATGTTATTACACTGTGCTTACAGGCGTTATAACACTGTTACTACACTGTTATTACACTGTTCTTACAGGCGTTATAACACTGTTACTACACTGTTATCACACTGTTCTTACAGGCGTTATAACACTGTTACTACACTGTTATTACACTGTTCTTACAGGCGTTATAACACTGTTACTACACTGTTAATACACTGTTCTTACAGACGTTATAATACTGTTACTACACTGTTATTACACTCTTCTTACAGGCGTTATAACACTGTTACTACACTGTTATTACACTGTTCTTACAGGCGTTATAACACTGTTACTACACTGTTATTACACTCTTCTTACAGGCGTTATAACACTGTTACTACACTGTTATTACACTGTTCTTACAGGCGTTATAACACTGTTACTACACTGTCATTACACTGTTCTTACAGGCGTTATAACACTGTTACTACACTGTTATGACACTGTTCTTACAGGCGTTATAACACTGTTACTACACTGTTACTACACTGTTCTTACAGGCGTTATAACACTGTTACTACACTGTTACTACACTGTTCTTACAGGCGTTATAACACTGTTACTACACTGTTATTACACTGTTCTTACAGGCGTTATAACACTGTTACTACACTGTTATTACACTCTTCTTACAGGCGTTATAACACTGTTACTACACTGTTAATACACTGTTCTTACAGACGTTATAATACTGTTACTACACTGTTATTACACTCTTCTTACAGGCGTTATAACACTGTTACTACACTGTTATTACACTGTTCTTACAGGCGTTATAACACTGTTACTACAATGTTATTACACTGTTCTTACAGGCGTTATAACACTGTTACTACACTGTTATTACACTGTTCTTACCGGCGTTATAACACTGTTACTACACTGTTATCACACTGTTCTTACAGGCGTTATAACACTGTTACTACACTGTTATTACACTGTTCTTACAGGCGTTATAACACTGTTAATACACTGTTATTACACTCTTCTTACAAGCGTTATAACACTGTTACTAAACTGTTATTACACTGTTATTAGACTGTTATTACACTGTTCTTACAGGTGTTATAACACTGTTACTACACTGTTATTACACTGTTCTTAAAGGCGTTATAACACTGTTACTACACTGTTATTACACTGTTCTTACAGGCGTTATAACACTGTTACTACACTGTTATTACACTGTTCTTACAGGCGTTATAACACTGTTACTACACTGTCATTACACTGTTCTTACAGGCGTTATAACACTGTTACTACACTGTTATGACACTGTTCTTACAGGCGTTATAACACTGTTACTACACTGTTACTACACTGTTCTTACAGGCGTTATAACACTGTTACTACACTGTTACTACACTGTTCTTACAGGCGTTATAACACTGTTACTACACTGTTATTGCACTGTTCTTACAGGCGTTATAACACTGTTACTACACTGTTATTACACTCTTCTTACAGGCGTTATAACACTGTTACTACACTGTTATTACACTGTTCTTACAGGCGTTATAACACTGTTACTACACTGTTATTACACTCTTCTTACAGGCGTTATAACACTGTTACTACACTGTTATGACACTGTTCTTACAGGCGTTATAACACTTTTACTACACTGTTACTACACTGTTCTTACAGGCGTTATAACACTGTTACTACACTGTTACTACTCTGTTCTTACAGGCGTTATAACACTGTTACTACACTGTTATTACACTGTTCTTACAGGCGTTATAACACTGTTACTACACTGTCATTTCACTGTTCTTACAGGCGTTATAACACTGTTACTACATTGTTATGACACTGTTCTTACAGGCGTTATAACACTGTTACTACACTGTTACTACACTGTTCTTACAGGCGTTATAACACAGTTACTACACTGTTACTACACTGTTCTTACAGGCGTTATAACACTGTTACTACACTGTTATTACACTGTTCTTACAGGCGTTATAACACTGTTACTACACTGTTATTACACTCTTCTTACAGGCGTTATAACACTGTTACTACACTGTTACTACACTGTTCTTACAGGCGTTATAACACTGTTACTACACTGTTATTACACTGTTCTTACAGGCGTTATAACACTGTTAATACACTGTTATTACACTCTTCTTACAAGCGTTATAACACTGTTAATACACTGTTATTACACTCTTCTTACAAGCGTTATAACACTGTTACTAAACTGTTATTACACTGTTATTAGACTGTTATTACACTGTTCTTACAGGTGTTATAACACTGTTACTACACTGTTATTACACTGTTCTTAAAGGCGTTATAACACTTTTACTACACTGTTATTACACTGTTCTTACAGGCGTTATAACACTGTTACTACACTGTTATTACACTGTTCTTACAGGCGTTATAACACTGTTACTACACTGTCATTACACTGTTCTTACAGGCGTTATAACACTGTTACTACACTGTTATGACACTGTTCTTACAGGCGTTATAACACTGTTACTACACTGTTACTACACTGTTCTTACAGGCGTTATAACACTGTTACTACACTGTTACTACACTGTTCTTACAGGCGTTATAACACTGTTACTACACTGTTATTGCACTGTTCTTACAGGCGTTATAACACTGTTACTACACTGTTATTACACTCTTCTTACAGGCGTTATAACACTGTTACTACACTGTTATTACACTGTTCTTACAGGCGTTATAACACTGTTACTACACTGTTATTACACTCTTCTTACAGGCGTTATAACACTGTTACTACACTGTTATGACACTGTTCTTACAGGCGTTATAACACTTTTACTACACTGTTACTACACTGTTCTTACAGGCGTTATAACACTGTTACTACACTGTTACTACTCTGTTCTTACAGGCGTTATAACACTGTTACTACACTGTTATTACACTGTTCTTACAGGCGTTATAACACTGTTACTACACTGTCATTACACTGTTCTTACAGGCGTTATAACACTGTTACTACACTGTTATGACACTGTTCTTACAGGCGTTATAACACTGTTACTACACTGTTACTACACTGTTCTTACAGGCGTTATAACACAGTTACTACACTGTTACTACACTGTTCTTACAGGCGTTATAACACTGTTACTACACTGTTATTACACTGTTCTTACAGGCGTTATCACACTGTTACTACACTGTTATTACACTCTTCTTACAGGCGTTATAACACTGTTACTACACTGTTATTACACTGTTCTTACAGGCGTTATAACACTGTTACTACACTGTTATTACACTGTTATTACACTGTTCTTACAGGCGTTATAACACTGTTACTACACTGTTATTACACTCTTCTTACAGGCGTTATAACACTGTTACTACACTGTTATTACACTGTTCTTACAGGCGTTATAACACTGTTACTACACTGTTATTACACTCTTCTTACAGGCGTTATAACACTGTTACTACACTGTTATTACACTGTTCTTACAGGCGTTATAACACTGTTACTACACTGTTATTACACTGTTCTTACAGGCGTTATAACACTGTTACTACACTGTTATTACACTGTTCTTACAGGCGTTATAACACTGTTACTACACTGTTACTACAATGTTATTACACTGTGCTTACAGGCGTTATAACACTGTTACTACACTGTTATTACACTGTTCTTACAGGCGTTATAACACTGTTACTACACTGTTATCACACTGTTCTTACAGGCGTTATAACACTGTTACTACACTGTTATTACACTGTTCTTACAGGCGTTATAACACTGTTACTACACTGTTAATACACTGTTCTTACAGACGTTATAATACTGTTACTACACTGTTATTACACTCTTCTTACAGGCGTTATAACACTGTTACTACACTGTTATTACACTGTTCTTACAGGCGTTATAACACTGTTACTACACTGTTATTACACTCTTCTTACAGGCGTTATAACACTGTTACTACACTGTTATTACACTGTTCTTACAGGCGTTATAACACTGTTACTACACTGTCATTACACTGTTCTTACAGGCGTTATAACACTGTTACTACACTGTTATGACACTGTTCTTACAGGCGTTATAACACTGTTACTACACTGTTACTACACTGTTCTTACAGGCGTTATAACACTGTTACTACACTGTTACTACACTGTTCTTACAGGCGTTATAACACTGTTACTACACTGTTATTACACTGTTCTTACAGGCGTTATAACACTGTTACTACACTGTTATTACACTCTTCTTACAGGCGTTATAACACTGTTACTACACTGTTAATACACTGTTCTTACAGACGTTATAATACTGTTACTACACTGTTATTACACTCTTCTTACAGGCGTTATAACACTGTTACTACACTGTTATTACACTGTTCTTACAGGCGTTATAACACTGTTACTACAATGTTATTACACTGTTCTTACAGGCGTTATAACACTGTTACTACACTGTTATTACACTGTTCTTACCGGCGTTATAACACTGTTACTACACTGTTATCACACTGTTCTTACAGGCGTTATAACACTGTTACTACACTGTTATTACACTGTTCTTACAGGCGTTATAACACTGTTAATACACTGTTATTACACTCTTCTTACAAGCGTTATAACACTGTTACTAAACTGTTATTACACTGTTATTAGACTGTTATTACACTGTTCTTACAGGTGTTATAACACTGTTACTACACTGTTATTACACTGTTCTTAAAGGCGTTATAACACTGTTACTACACTGTTATTACACTGTTCTTACAGGCGTTATAACACTGTTACTACACTGTTATTACACTGTTCTTACAGGCGTTATAACACTGTTACTACACTGTCATTACACTGTTCTTACAGGCGTTATAACACTGTTACTACACTGTTATGACACTGTTCTTACAGGCGTTATAACACTGTTACTACACTGTTACTACACTGTTCTTACAGGCGTTATAACACTGTTACTACACTGTTACTACACTGTTCTTACAGGCGTTATAACACTGTTACTACACTGTTATTGCACTGTTCTTACAGGCGTTATAACACTGTTACTACACTGTTATTACACTCTTCTTACAGGCGTTATAACACTGTTACTACACTGTTATTACACTGTTCTTACAGGCGTTATAACACTGTTACTACACTGTTATTACACTCTTCTTACAGGCGTTATACACTGTTACTACACTGTTATGACACTGTTCTTACAGGCGTTATAACACTTTTACTACACTGTTACTACACTGTTCTTACAGGCGTTATAACACTGTTACTACACTGTTACTACTCTGTTCTTACAGGCGTTATAACACTGTTACTACACTGTTATTACACTGTTCTTACAGGCGTTATAACACTGTTACTACACTGTCATTTCACTGTTCTTACAGGCGTTATAACACTGTTACTACATTGTTATGACACTGTTCTTACAGGCGTTATAACACTGTTACTACACTGTTACTACACTGTTCTTACAGGCGTTATAACACAGTTACTACACTGTTACTACACTGTTCTTACAGGCGTTATAACACTGTTACTACACTGTTATTACACTGTTCTTACAGGCGTTATAACACTGTTACTACACTGTTATTACACTCTTCTTACAGGCGTTATAACACTGTTACTACACTGTTATTACACTGTTCTTACAGGCGTTATAACACTGTTACTACACTGTTATTACACTGTTATTACACTGTTCTTACAGGCGTTATAACACTGTTACTACACTGTTATTACACTGTTCTTACAGGCGTTATAACACTGTTACTACACTGTTATTACACTCTTCTTACAGGCGTTATAACACTGTTACTACACTGTTATTACACTGTTCTTACAGGCGTTATAACACTGTTACTACACGGTTATTACACTCTTCTTACAGGCGTTATAACACTGTTACTACACTGTTATTACACTCTTCTTACAGGCGTTATAACACTGTTACTACACTGTTATTACACTGTTCTTACAGGCGTTATAACACTGTTACTACACTGTTATTACACTGTTCTTACAGGCGTTATAACACTGTTACTACACTGTTATTACACTCTTCTTACAGGCGTTATAACACTGTTACTACACTGTTATTACACTGTTCTTACAGGCGTTATAACACTGTTACTACACTGTTATTACACTCTTCTTACAGGCGTTATAACACTTACTACACTGTTATTACACTGTTCTTACAGGCGTTATAACACTGTTACTACACTGTTACTACAATGTTATTACACTGTGCTTACAGGCGTTATAACACTGTTACTACACTGTTATTACACTGTTCTTACAGGCGTTATAACACTGTTACTACACTGTTATCACACTGTTCTTACAGGCGTTATAACACTGTTACTACACTGTTATTACACTGTTCTTACAGGCGTTATAACACTGTTACTACACTGTTAATACACTGTTCTTACAGACGTTATAATACTGTTACTACACTGTTATTACACTCTTCTTACAGGCGTTATAACACTGTTACTACACTGTTATTACACTGTTCTTACAGGCGTTATAACACTGTTACTACACTGTTATTACACTCTTCTTACAGGCGTTATAACACTGTTACTACACTGTTATTACACTGTTCTTACAGGCGTTATAACACTGTTACTACACTGTCATTACACTGTTCTTACAGGCGTTATAACACTGTTACTACACTGTTATGACACTGTTCTTACAGGCGTTATAACACTGTTACTACACTGTTACTACACTGTTCTTACAGGCGTTATAACACTGTTACTACACTGTTACTACACTGTTCTTACAGGCGTTATAACACTGTTTCTACACTGTTATTACATTGTTCTTACAGGCGTTATAACACTGTTACTACACTGTTATTACACTCTTCTTACAGGCGTTATAACACTGTTACTACACTGTTAATACACTGTTCTTACAGACGTTATAATACTGTTACTACACTGTTATTACACTCTTCTTACAGGCGTTATAACACTGTTACTACACTGTTATTACACTGTTCTTAAAGCCGTTATAACACTGTTACTACACTGTTCTTACAGGCGTTATAACACTGTTACTACACTGTTATTACACTGTTCTTACAGGCGTTATAACACTGTTACTACACTGTCATTACACTGTTCTTACAGGCGTTATAACACTGTTACTACACTGTTATGACACTGTTCTTACAGGCGTTATAACACTGTTACTACACTGTTACTACACTGTTCTTACAGGCGTTATAACACTGTTACTACACTGTTACTACACTGTTCTTACAGGCGTTATAACACTGTTACTACACTGTTATTACACTGTTCTTACAGGCGTTATAACACTGTTACTACACTGTTATTACACTCTTCTTACAGGCGTTATAACACTGTTACTACACTGTTATTACACTGTTCTTACAGGCGTTATAACACTGTTACTACATTGTTATTACACTCTTCTTACAGGCGTTATAACACTGTTACTACACTGTTATGACACTGTTCTTACAGGCGTTATAACACTGTTACTACACTGTTACTACACTGTTCTTACAGGCGTTATAACACTGTTACTACACTGTTACTACACTGTTCTTACAGGCGTTATAACACTGTTACTACACTGTTATTACACTGTTCTTACAGGCGTTATAACACTGTTACTACACTGTCATTACACTGTTCTTACAGGCGTTATAACACTGTTACTACACTGTTATGACACTGTTCTTACAGGCGTTATAACACTGTTACTACACTGTTACTACACTGTTCTTACAGGCGTTATAACACTGTTACTACACTGTTACTACACTGTTCTTACAGGCGTTATAACACTGTTACTACACTGTTATTACACTGTTCTTACAGGCGTTATAACACTGTTACTACACTGTTATTACACTCTTCTTACAGGCGTTATAACACTGTTACTACACTGTTATTACACTGTTCTTACAGGCGTTATAACACTGTGACTACACTGTTATTACACTGTTATTACACTGTTCTTACAGGCGTTATAACACTGTTACTACACTGTTATTACACTCTTCTTACAGGCGTTATAACACTGTTACTACACTGTTATTACACTGTTCTTACAGGCATTATAACACTGTTACTACACTGTTATTACACTCTTCTTACAGGCGTTATAACACTGTTACTACACTGTTATTACACTGTTCTTACAGGCGTTATAACACTGTTACTACACTGTTATTACACTCTTCTTACAGGCGTTATAACACTGTTACTACACTGTTATTACACTGTTCTTACAGGCGTTATAACACTGTTACTACACTGTTACTACAATGTTATTACACTGTGCTTACAGGCGTTATAACACTGTTACTACACTGTTATTACACTGTTCTTACAGGCGTTATAACACTGTTACTACACTGTTATCACACTGTTCTTACAGGCGTTATAACACTGTTACTACACTGTTATTACACTGTTCTTACAGGCGTTATAACACTGTTACTACACGGTTAATACACTGTTCTTACAGACGTTATAATACTGTTACTACACTGTTATTACACTCTTCTTACAGGCGTTATAACACTGTTACTACACTGTTCTTACACTGTTCTTACAGGCGTTATAACACTGTTACTACACTGTTATTACACTCTTCTTACAGGCGTTATAACACTGTTACTACACTGTTATTACACTGTTCTTACAGGCGTTATAACACTGTTACTACACTGTTATTACACTCTTCTTACAGGCGTTATAACACAGTTACTACACTGTTCTTACACTGTTCTCACAGGCGTTATAACACTGTTACTACACTGTTATTACACTGTTCTTACCGGCGTTATAACACTGTTACTACACTGTTATAACACTGTTCTTACAGGCGTTATAACACTGTTACTACACTGTTATTACACTGTTCTTACAGGCGTTATAACACTGTTACTACACTGTTATTACACTCTTCTTACAAGCGTTATAACACTGTTACTACACTGTTATTACACTGTTCTTACAGGAGTTATAACACTGTTACTAAACTGTTATTACACTGTTATTAGACTGTTATTACACTGTTCTTACTGGTGTTATAACACTGTTACTACACTGTTATTACACTGTTCTTAAAGGCGTTATAACACTGTTACTACACTGTTATTACACTGTTCTTACAGGCGTTATAACACTGTTACTACACTGTTATTACACTGTTCTTACAGGCGTTATAACACTGTTACTACACTGTCATTACACTGTTCTTACAGCCGTTATAACACTGTTACTACACTGTTATGACACTGTTCTTACAGGCGTTATAACACTCTTACTACACTGTTACTACACTGTTCTTACAGGCGTTATAACACTGTTACTACACTGTTACTACACTGTTCTTACAGGCGTTATAACACTGTTACTACACTGTTATTACACTGTTCTTACAGGCGTTATAACACTGTTACTACACTGTTATTACACTCTTCTTACAGGCGTTATAACACTGTTACTACACTCTTATTACACTGTTCTTACAGGCGTTATAACACTGTTACTACACTGTTATTACACTGTTATTACACTGTTCTTACAGGCGTTATAACACTGTTACTACACTGTTATTACACTCTTCTTACAGGCGTTATAACACTGTTACTACACTGTTATTACACTGTTCTTACAGGCGTTATAACACTGTTACTACACTGTTATTACACTCTTCTTACAGGCATTATAACACTGTTAATACACTGTTATTACACTGTTCTTACAGGCGTTATAACACTGTTACTACACTGTTATTACACTCTTCTTACAGGCGTTATAACACTGTTACTACACTGTTATTACACTGTTCTTACAGGCGTTATAACACTGTTACTACACTGTTACTACAATGTTATTACACTGTGCTTACAGGCGTTATAACACTGTTACTACACTGTTATTACACTGTTCTTACAGGCGTTATAACACTGTTACTACACTGTTATCACACTGTTCTTACAGGTGTTATAACACTGTTACTACACTGTTATTACACTGTTCTTACAGGCGTTATAACACTGTTACTACACTGTTAATACACTGTTCTTACAGGCGTTATAACACTGTTACTACACTGTTATTACACTCTTCTTACAGGCGTTATAACACTGTTACTACACTGTTATTACACTGTTCTTACAGGCGTTATAACACTGTTACTACACTGTTATTACACTCTTCTTACAGGCGTTATAACACTGTTACTACACTGTTATTACACTGTTCTTTCAGGCGTTATAACACTGTTACTACACTGTTACTACAATGTTATTACACTGTTCTTACAGGCGTTATAACACTGTTACTACACTGTTATTACAGTGTTCTTACAGGCGTTATAACACTGTTACTACACTGTTATCACACTGTTCTTACAGGCGTTATAACACTGTTACTACACTGTTATTACACTGTTATTAGACTGTTATTACACTGTTCTTACAGGTGTTATAACACTGTTACTACACTGTTATTACACTGTTCTTAAAGGCGTTATAACACTGTTACTACACTGTTATTACACTGTTCTTACAGGCGTTATAACACTGTTACTACACTGTTATTACACTGTTCTTACAGGCGTTATAACACTGTTACTACACTGTTATTACACTCTTCTTACAGGCGTTATAACACTGTTACTACACTGTTATGACACTGTTCTTACAGGCGTTATAACACTGTTACTACACTGTTACTACACTGTTCTTACAGGCGTTATAACACTGTTACTACACTGTTACTACACTGTTCTTACAGGCGTTATAACACTGTTACTACACTGTTATTACACTGTTCTTACAGGCGTTATAACACTGTTACTACACTGTCATTACACTGTTCTTACAGGCGTTATAACACTGTTACTACACTGTTATGACACTGTTCTTACAGGCGTTATAACACTGTTACTACACTGTTACTACACTGTTCTTACAGGCGTTATAACACTGTTACTACACTGTTACTACACTGTTCTTACAGGCGTTATAACACTGTTACTACACTGTTATTACACTGTTCTTACAGGCGTTATAACACTGTTACTACACTGTTATTACACTCTTCTTACAGGCGTTATAACACTGTTACTACACTGTTATTACACTGTTCTTACAGGCGTTATAACACTGTTACTACACTGTTATTACACTGTTCTTACAGGCGTTATAACACTGTTACTACACTGTTATTACACTGTTCTTACAGGCGTTATAACACTGTTACTACACTGTTATTACACTCTTCTTACAGGCGTTATAACACTGTTACTACACTGTTATTACACTGTTCTTACAGGCGTTATAACACTGTTACTACACTGTTATTACACTCTTCTTACAGGCGTTATAACACTGTTACTACACTGTTATTACACTGTTCTTACAGGCGTTATAACACTGTTACTACACTGTTACTACAATGTTATTACACTGTGCTTACAGGCGTTATAACACTGTTACTACACTGTTATTACACTGTTCTTACAGGCGTTATAACACTGTTACTACACTGTTATCACACTGTTCTTACAGGCGTTATAACACTGTTACTACACTGTTATTACACTGTTCTTACAGGCGTTATAACACTGTTACTACACTGTTAATACACTGTTCTTACACACGTTATAATACTGTTACTACACTGTTATTACACTCTTCTTACAGGCGTTATAACACTGTTACTACACTGTTATTACACTGTTCTTACAGGCGTTATAACACTGTTACTATACTGTTATTACACTCTTCTTACAGGCGTTATAACACTGTTACTACACTGTTATTACACTGTTCTTACCGGCGTTATAACACTGTTACTACACTGTTATCACACTGTTCTTACAGGCGTTATAACACTGTTACTACACTGTTATTACACTGTTCTTACAGGCGTTATAACACTGTTACTACACTGTTATTACACTCTTCTTACAAGCGTTATAACACTGTTACTACACTGTTATTACACTGTTCTTACAGGCGTTATAACACTGTTACTAAACTGTTATTACACTGTTATTAGACTGTTATTACACTGTTCTTACTGGTGTTATAACACTGTGACTACACTGTTATTACACTGTTCTTAAAGGCGTTATAACACTGTTACTACACTGTTATTACACTGTTCTTACAGGCGTTATAACACTGTTACTACACTGTTATTACACTGTTCTTACAGGCGTTATAACACTATTACTACACTGTCATTACACTGTTCTTACAGGCGTTATAACACTGTTACTACACTGTTATGACACTGTTCTTACAGGCGTTATAACACTGTTACTACACTGTTACTACACTGTTCTTACAGGCGTTATAACACTGTTACTACACTCTTATTACACTGTTCTTACAGGCGTTATAACACTGTTACTACACTGTTATTACACTGTTATTACACTGTTCTTACAGGCGTTATAACACTGTTACTACACTGTTATTACACTCTTCTTACAGGCGTTATAACACTGTTACTACACTGTTATTACACTGTTCTTACAGGCGTTATAACACTGTTACTACACTGTCATTACACTGTTCTTACAGGCGTTATAACACTGTTACTACACTGTTATGACACTGTTCTTACAGGCGTTATAACACTGTTACTACACTGTTACTACACTGTTCTTACAGGCGTTATAACACTGTTACTACACTCTTATTACACTGTTCTTACAGGCGTTATAACACTGTTACTACACTGTTATTACACTGTTATTACACTGTTCTTACAGGCGTTATAACACTGTTACTACACTGTTATTACACTCTTCTTACAGGCGTTATAACACTGTTACTACACTGTTATTACACTGTTCTTACAGGCGTTATAACACTGTTACTACACTGTTATTACACTCTTCTTACAGGCGTTATAACACTGTTACTACATTGTTATTACACTGTTCTTACAGGCGTTATAACACTGTTACTACACTGTTATTACACTCTTCTTACAGGCGTTATAACACTGTTACTACACTGTTATTACACTGTTCTTACAGGCGTTATAACACTGTTACTACACTGTTACTACAATGTTATTACACTGTGCTTACAGGCGTTATAACACTGTTACTACACTGTTATTACACTGTTCTTACAGGCGTTATAACACTGTTACTACACTGTTATCACACTGTTCTTACAGGCGTTATAACACTGTTACTACACTGTTATTACACTGTTCTTACAGGCGTTATAACACTGTTACTACACTGTTAATACACTGTTCTTACAGGCGTTATAACACTGTTACTACACTGTTATTACACTGTTCTTACAGGCGTTATAACACTGTTACTACACTGTTATTACACTCTTCTTACAGGCGTTATAACACTGTTACTACACTGTTATTACACTGTTCTTACAGGCGTTATAACACTGTTACTACACTGTTATTACACTGTTATTACACTGTTCTTACAGGCGTTATAACACTGTTACTACACTGTTATTACACTGTTCTTACAGGCGTTATAACACTCTTACTACACTGTTATTACACTCTTCTTACAGGCGTTATAACACTGTTACTACACTGTTATTACACTGTTCTTACAGGCGTTATAACACTGTTACTACACTGTTATTACACTCTTCTTACAGGCGTTATAACACTGTTACTACACTGTTATTACACTGTTCTTACAGGCGTTATAACACTGTTACTACACTGTTACTACAATGTTATTACACTGTGCTTACAGGCGTTATAACACTGTTACTACACTGTTATTACACTGTTCTTACAGGCGTTATAACACTGTTACTACACTGTTATCACACTGTTCTTACAGGCGTTATAACACTGTTACTACACTGTTATTACACTGTTCTTACAGGCGTTATAACACTGTTACTACACTGTTAATACACTGTTCTTACACACGTTATAATACTGTTACTACACTGTTATTACACTCTTCTTACAGGCGTTATAACACTGTTACTACACTGTTATTACACTGTTCTTACAGGCGTTATAACACTGTTACTATACTGTTATTACACTCTTCTTACAGGCGTTATAACACTGTTACTACACTGTTATTACACTGTTCTTACCGGCGTTATAACACTGTTACTACACTGTTATCACACTGTTCTTACAGGCGTTATAACACTGTTACTACACTGTTATTACACTGTTCTTACAGGCGTTATAACACTGTTACTACACTGTTATTACACTCTTCTTACAAGCGTTATAACACTGTTACTACACTGTTATTACACTGTTCTTACAGGCGTTATAACACTGTTACTAAACTGTTATTACACTGTTATTAGACTGTTATTACACTGTTCTTACTGGTGTTATAACACTGTGACTACACTGTTATTACACTGTTCTTAAAGGCGTTATAACACTGTTACTACACTGTTATTACACTGTTCTTACAGGCGTTATAACACTGTTACTACACTGTTATTACACTGTTCTTACAGGCGTTATAACACTATTACTACACTGTCATTACACTGTTCTTACAGGCGTTATAACACTGTTACTACACTGTTATGACACTGTTCTTACAGGCGTTATAACACTGTTACTACACTGTTACTACACTGTTCTTACAGGCGTTATAACACTGTTACTACACTCTTATTACACTGTTCTTACAGGCGTTATAACACTGTTACTACACTGTTATTACACTGTTATTACACTGTTCTTACAGGCGTTATAACACTGTTACTACACTGTTATTACACTCTTCTTACAGGCGTTATAACACTGTTACTACACTGTTATTACACTGTTCTTACAGGCGTTATAACACTGTTACTACACTGTCATTACACTGTTCTTACAGGCGTTATAACACTGTTACTACACTGTTATGACACTGTTCTTACAGGCGTTATAACACTGTTACTACACTGTTACTACACTGTTCTTACAGGCGTTATAACACTGTTACTACACTCTTATTACACTGTTCTTACAGGCGTTATAACACTGTTACTACACTGTTATTACACTGTTATTACACTGTTCTTACAGGCGTTATAACACTGTTACTACACTGTTATTACACTCTTCTTACAGGCGTTATAACACTGTTACTACACTGTTATTACACTGTTCTTACAGGCGTTATAACACTGTTACTACACTGTTATTACACTCTTCTTACAGGCGTTATAACACTGTTACTACATTGTTATTACACTGTTCTTACAGGCGTTATAACACTGTTACTACACTGTTATTACACTCTTCTTACAGGCGTTATAACACTGTTACTACACTGTTATTACACTGTTCTTACAGGCGTTATAACACTGTTACTACACTGTTACTACAATGTTATTACACTGTGCTTACAGGCGTTATAACACTGTTACTACACTGTTATTACACTGTTCTTACAGGCGTTATAACACTGTTACTACACTGTTATCACACTGTTCTTACAGGCGTTATAACACTGTTACTACACTGTTATTACACTGTTCTTACAGGCGTTATAACACTGTTACTACACTGTTAATACACTGTTCTTACAGGCGTTATAACACTGTTACTACACTGTTATTACACTCTTCTTACAGGCGTTATAACACTGTTACTACACTGTTATTACACTGTTCTTACAGGCGTTATAACACTGTTACTACACTGTTATTACACTCTTCTTACAGGCGTTATAACACTGTTACTACACTGTTATTACACTGTTCTTTCAGGCGTTATAACACTGTTACTACACTGTTACTACAATGTTATTACACTGTTCTTACAGGCGTTATAACACTGTTACTACACTGTTATTACAGTGTTCTTACAGGCGTTATAACACTGTTACTACACTGTTATCACACTGTTCTTACAGGCGTTATAACACTGTTACTACACTGTTATTACACTGTTATTAGACTGTTATTACACTGTTCTTACAGGTGTTATAACACTGTTACTACACTGTTATTACACTGTTCTTAAAGGCGTTATAACACTGTTACTACACTGTTATTACACTGTTCTTACAGGCGTTATAACACTGTTACTACACTGTTATTACACTCTTCTTACAGGCGTTATAACACTGTTACTACACTGTTATTACACTGTTCTTACAGGCGTTATAACACTGTTACTACACTGTTATTACACTGTTATTACACTGTTCTTACAGGCGTTATAACACTGTTACTACACTGTTATTACACTCTTCTTACAGGCGTTATAACACTGTTACTACACTGTTATTACACTGTTCTTACAGGCGTTATAACACTGTTACTACACTGTTATTACACTCTTCTTACAGGCGTTATAACACTGTTACTACACTGTTATTACACTGTTCTTACAGGCGTTATAACACTGTTACTACACTGTTAATACACTGTTCTTACAGGCGTTATAACACTGTTACTACACTGTTATTACACTCTTCTTACAGGCGTTATAACACTGTTACTACACTGTTATTACACTGTTCTTACAGGCGTTATAACACTGTTACTACACTGTTATTACACTCTTCTTACAGGCGTTATAACACTGTTACTACACTGTTATTACACTGTTCTTTCAGGCGTTATAACACTGTTACTACACTGTTACTACAATGTTATTACACTGTTCTTACAGGCGTTATAACACTGTTACTACACTGTTATTACAGTGTTCTTACAGGCGTTATAACACTGTTACTACACTGTTATCACACTGTTCTTAGAGGCGTTATAACACTGTTACTACACTGTTATTACACTGTTATTAGACTGTTATTACACTGTTCTTACAGGTGTTATAACACTGTTACTACACTGTTATTACACTGTTCTTAAAGGCGTTATAACACTGTTACTACACTGTTATTACACTGTTCTTACAGGCGTTATAACACTGTTACTACACTGTTATTACACTGTTCTTACAGGCGTTATAACACTGTTACTACACTGTTATTACACTGTTCTTACAGGCGTTATAACACTGTTACTACACTGTTACTACACTGTTCTTACAGGCGTTATAACACTGTTACTACACTGTTACTACACTGTTCTTACAGGCGTTATAACACTGTTACTACACTGTTATTACACTGTTCTTACAGGCGTTATAACACTGTTACTACACTGTTATTACACTGTTCTTACAGGCGTTATAACACTGTTACTACACTGTTATTACACTGTTCTTACAGGCGTTATAACACTGTTACTACACTGTTATTACACTGTTCTTACAGGCGTTATAACACTGTTACTACACTGTTACTACACTGTTCTTACAGGCGTTATAACACTGTTACTACACTGTTATTACACTGTTCTTACAGGCGTTATAACACTGTTACTACACTGTTATTACACTGTTCTTACAGGCATTATAACACTGTTACTACACTGTTATTACACTCTTCTTACAGGCGTTATAACACTGTTACTACACTGTTATTACACTGTTCTTACAGGCGTTATAACACTGTTACTACACTGTTATTACACTGTTATTACACTGTTCTTACAGGCGTTATAACACTGTTACTACACTGTTATTACACTCATCTTACAGGCGTTATAACACTGTTACTACACTGTTATTACACTGTTCTTACAGGCGTTATAACACTGTTACTACACTGTTATTACACTCTTCTTACAGGCGTTATAACACTGTTACTACACTGTTATTACACTGTTCTTACAGGCGTTATAACACTGTTACTACACTGTTACTACAATGTTATTACACTGTTCTTACAGGCGTTATAACACTGTTACTACACTGTTATTACACTGTTCTTACAGGCGTTATAACACTGTTACTACACTGTTATTACACTGTTCTTACAGGCGTTATAACACTGTTACTACACTGTTATTACACTGTTCTTACAGGCGTTATAACACTGTTACTACACTGTTATTACACTGTTCTTACAGGCGTTATAACACTGTTATTACACTGTTCTTACACTCTTCTTACAGGCGTTATAACACTGTTATTACACTGTTCTTACAGGCGTTATAACACTGTTACTACACTGTTATTACACTCTTCTTACAGGCGTTATAACACTGTTACTACACTGTTATTACACTGTTCTTACAGGCGTTATAACACTGTTACTACACTGTTATTACACTGTTATTACACTCTTCTTACAGGCGTTATAACACTGTTACTACACTGTTAATACACTGTTCTTACAGGCGTTATAACACTGTTACTACACTGTTATTACACTCTTCTTACAGGCGTTATAACACTGTTACTACACTGTTATTACACTGTTCTTACAGGCGTTATAACACTGTTACTACACTGTTATTACACTCTTCTTACAGGCGTTATAACACTGTTACTACACTGTTATTACACTGTTCTTTCAGGCGTTATAACACTGTTACTACACTGTTACTACAATGTTATTACACTGTTCTTACAGGCGTTATAACACTGTTACTACACTGTTATTACAGTGTTCTTACAGGCGTTATAACACTGTTACTACACTGTTATCACACTGTTCTTACAGGCGTTATAACACTGTTACTACACTGTTATTACACTGTTATTAGACTGTTATTACACTGTTCTTACAGGTGTTATAACACTGTTACTACACTGTTATTACACTGTTCTTAAAGGCGTTATAACACTGTTACTACACTGTTATTACACTGTTCTTACAGGCGTTATAACACTGTTACTACACTGTTATTACACTGTTCTTACAGGCGTTATAACACTGTTACTACACTGTTATTACACTGTTCTTACAGGCGTTATAACACTGTTACTACACTGTTATTACACTGTTCTTACAGGCGTTATAACACTGTTACTACACTGTTACTACACTGTTCTTACAGGCGTTATAACACTGTTACTACACTGTTATTACACTGTTCTTACAGGCGTTATAACACTGTTACTACACTGTTATTACACTGTTCTTACAGGCGTTATAACACTGTTACTACACTGTTATTACACTCTTCTTACAGGTGTTATAACACTGTTACTACACTGTTATTACACTGTTCTTACAGGCGTTATAACACTGTTACTACACTGTTATTACACTGTTATTACACTGTTCTTACAGGCGTTATAACACTGTTACTACACTGTTATTACACTCTTCTTACAGGCGTTATAACACTGTTACTACACTGTTATTACACTGTTCTTACAGGCGTTATAACACTGTTACTACACTGTTATTACACTCTTCTTACAGGCGTTATAACACTGTTACTACTCTGTTATTACACTGTTCTTACAGGCGTTATAACACTGTTACTACACTGTTACTACAATGTTATTACACTGTTGTTACAGGCGTTATAACACTGTTACTACACTGTTATTACACTGTTCTTACAGGCGTTATAACACTGTTACTACACTGTTATTACACTGTTCTTACAGGCGTTATAACACTGTTACTACACTGTTATTACACTGTTCTTACAGGCGTTATAACACTGTTACTACACTGTTATTACACTGTTCTTACAGGCGTTATAACACTGTTACTACACTGTTATTACACTGTTCTTACAGGCGTTATAACACTGTTATTACACTGTTCTTACAGGCGTTATAACACTGTTACTACACTGTTATTACACTGTTCTTACAGGCGTTATAACACTGTTACTACACTGTTATTACACTGTTCTTACAGGCGTTATAACAGTTACTACACTGTTATTACACTGTTCTTACAGGCGTTATAACACTGTTACTACACTGTTATTACACTGTTCTTACAGGCATTATAATACTGTTATTACACTGTTAGTACACTGTTCTTACAGGCGTTATAACACTGTTACTACACTGTTATTACACTCTTCTTACAGGCGTTATAACACTGTTACTACACTGTTATTACACTGTTCTTACAGGCGTTATAACACTGTTACTACACTGTTACTACAATGTTATTACACTGTTCTTACAGGCGTTATAACACTGTTACTACACTGTTATTACACTGTTCTTACAGGCGTTATAACACTGTTACTACACTGTTATTACACTGTTCTTACAGGCGTTATAACACTGTTACTACACTGTTATTACACTGTTCTTACAGGCGTTATAACACTGTTACTACACTGTTATTACACTGTTCTTACAGGCGTTATAACACTGTTACTACACTGTTATTACACTGTTCTTACAGGCGTTATAACACTGTTATTACACTCTTCTTACAGGCGTTATAACACTATTACTACACTGTTATTACACTGTTCTTACAGGCGTTATAACACTGTTACTACACTGTTATTACACTGTTCTTACAGGCGTTATAACACTGTTACTACACTGTTATTACACTGTTCTTACAGGCGTTATAACACTGTTACTACACTGTTATTACACTGTTCTTACAGGCATTATAATACTGTTATTACACTGTTAGTACACTGTTCTTACAGGCGTTATAACACTCTTACTACACTGTTATTACACTCTTCTTACAGGCGTTATAACACTGTTACTACACTGTTATTACACTGTTCTTACAGGCGTTATAACACTGTTACTACACTGTTATTACACTGTTCTTACAGGCGTCATAACACTGTTTCTACACTGATATTACACTGTTCTTACAGGCGTTATAACACTGTTACTACACTGTTTTTACACTGTTACTACACTGTTATTACACTGTTCTTACAGGCGTTATAACACTGTTACTAAACTGTTATTACACTGTTATTACACTGTTCTTACAGGCTTTATAACATTGTTACTACACTGTTATTACACTGTTCTTACAGGCGTTATAACACTGTTACTACACTGTTATTACACTGTTCTTACAGGCGTTATAACACTGTTACTACACTCTTATTACACTGTTATTACACTGTTTTTACTGGCGTTATAACACTGTTACTACACTCTTATTACACTCTTATTACACTGTTACTACACTGTTATTACACTGTTCTTACAGGCGTTATAACACTATTACACTGTTATTAGACTGTTATTACACTCTTTTTACACTGTTACTACACTGTTATCACACTGTTCTTACAGGCGTTATAACAATGTTACTAAACTGTTATTACACTGTTATTACACTGTTATTACAGTGTTCTTACAGGCGTTATAACACTGTTTCTACACTGTTATTACACTGTTCTTACAGGCGTTATAACACTGTTACTACACTGTTATTACACTGTTCTTACAGGCGTTATAACACTGTTAGTACACTGTTATTACAGTGTTCTTACAGGCGTTATAACACTGTCATTACACTGACCTTACAGGCGTTATAACAGTGTTACTACACTGTTATTACACTATTCTTACAGGCGTTATAACACTGTTACTACACTGTTACTACACTGTTCTTACAGGCGTTATAACACTGTTACTACACTGTTATTACACTGTTCTTACAGGCCTTATAACACTGTTACTACACTGTTATTACACTCTTCTCAGAGGCGTTATAACACTGTTACTACACTGTTATTACACTGTTCTTACAGGCGTTATAACACTGTTACTACACTGTTATTACACTGTTCTTACAGGCGTTATAACACTGTTACTACACTGTTATTACACTGTTCTTACAGGTGTTATAACACTGTTACTACACTGTTATTACACTGTTCTTACAGGCGTTATAACACTGTTACTACACTCTTATTACACTGTTATTACACTGTTTTTACTGGCGTTATAACACTGTTACTACACTGTTATTACACTCTTATTACACTGTTACTACACTGTTATTACACTGTTCTTACAGGCGTTATAACACTATTACACTGTTATTACACTGTTATTACACTCTTTTTACACTGTTACTACACTGTTATCACACTGTTCTTACAGGCGTTATAACAATGTTACTAAACTGTTATTACACTGTTATTACACTGTTATTACAGTGTTCTTACAGGCGTTATAACACTGGTTCTACACTGTTATTACACTGTTCTTACAGGCGTTATAACACTGTTACTACACTGTTATTACACTGTTCTTACAGGCGTTATAACACTGTTAGTACACTGTTATTACAGTGTTCTTACAGGCGTTATAACACTGTCATTACACTGACCTTACAGGCGTTATAACACTGTTACTACACTGTTATTACACTATTCTTACAGGCGTTATAACACTGTTACTACACTGTTACTACACTGTTCTTACAGGCGTTATAACACTGTTACTACACTGTTATTACACTGTTCTTACAGGCCTTATAACACTGTTACTACACTGTTATTACACTGTTCTTACAGGCGTTATAACACTGTTACTACACTGTTATTACACTGTTCTTACAGGCGTTATAACACTGTTACTACACTGTTATTACACTGTTCTTACAGGCGTTATAACACTGTTACTACACTGTTATTACACTGTTCTTACAGGCGTTATAACACTGTTACTACACTGTTATTACACTGTTATTACACTGTTTTTACTGGCGTTATAACACTGTTACTACACTGTTACTACACTGTTTTTACACTGTTACTACACTGTTATTACACTGTTCTTACAGGCGTTATAACACTGTTACTAAAATTATTACACTGTTATTACACTGTTATTACACTCTTCTTACAGGCGTTATAATACTGTTACTACACTGTTATTACACTCTTCTTACAGGCGTTATAACACTGTTACTACACTGTTATTACACTGTTCTTACAGGCGTTATAACACTGTTACTACACTGTTATTACACTGTTCTTACAGGCGTTATAACACTGTTACTACACTGTTATTACACTCTTCTTACAGGCGTTATAACACTGTTACTACACTGTTATTACACTGTTCTTACAGGCGTTATAACACTGTTACTACACTGTTATTACACTGTTCTTACAGGCGTTATAACACTGTTACTACACTGTTTTTACACTGTTACTACACTGTTATTACACTGTTCTTACAGGTGTTATAACACTGTTACTAAACTGTTATTACACTGTTATTACACTGTTCTTACAGGCATTATAACACTGTTACTACACTGTAATTACACTGTTCTTACAGGCGTTATAACACTGTTACTACACTGTTATTACACTCTTCTTACAGATGTTATAACACTGTTACTACACTGTTATTACACTGTTCTTACAGGCGTTATAACACTGTTACTACATTGTTATTACACTATTCTTACAGGCGTTATAACACTGTTACTACACTGTTATTACACTGTTCTCACAGGCGTTATAACACTGTTACTACACTGTTATTACACTGTTCTTACAGGCGTTATAACACTGTTACTACACTGTTATTACACTGTTATTACACTGTTTTTACTGGCGTTATAACACTGTTACTACACTGTTATTACACTCTTATTACACTGTTATTACACTGTTCTTACAGGCGTTATAACACTATTACACTGTTATTACACTCTTTTTACACTGTTACTACACTGTTATCACACTGTTCTTACAGGCGTTATAACACTGTTACTAAGCTGTTATTACACTGTTATTACACTGTTATTACAGTGTTCTTACAGGCGTTATAACACTGTTACCAAAATTATTACACTGTTATTACACTGTTATTACAGTGTTCTTACAGGCGTTATAACACTGTTACTACACTGTTATTACACTGTTCTTACAGGCGTTATAACACTGTTACTACACTGTTATTACAGTGTTCTTACAGGCGTTATAACACTGTTACTAAACTGTTATTACACTGTTATTACACTGTTATTACAGTGTTCTTACAGGCGTTATAACACTGTTACTACACTGTTATTACACTGTTCTTACAGGCGTTATAACACTGTTAGTACACTGTTATTACACTGTTCTTACAGGCGTTATAACACTGTTATTACACTGTTCTTACAGGCGTTATAACACTGTTACTACACTGTTATTACACTATTCTTACAGGCGTTATAACACTGTTACTACACTGTTACTACACTGTTCTTACAGGCGTTATAACACTGTTACTACACTGTTATTACACTGTTCTTACAGGCATTATAATACTGTTACTACACTGTTATTACACTCTTCTTAGAGACGTTATAACACTGTTACTACACTGTTATTACACTGTTCTTACAGGCGTTATAACACTGTTACTACACTATTACACTGTTCTTACAGGCGTTATAACACTGTTACTACACTGTTATTACACTGCTACTACACTGTTATTACACTGTTCTTACAGGCGTTATAACACTTACTACACTGTTATTACACTGTTATTACACTGTTTTTACTGGCGTTATAACACTGTTACTACACTGTTATTACACTGTTTTTACACTGTTACTACACTGTTATTACACTGTTCTTACAGGCGTTATAACACTGTTACTAAAATTATTACACTGTTATTACACTGTTATTACACTGTCTTACAGGCGTTATAACACTGTTACTACACTGTTATTACACTGTTCTTACAGGCGTTATAACACTGTTACTACACTGTTATTACACTGTTCTTACAGGCGTTATAACACTGTTACTACACTCTTATTACACTGTTATTACACTGTTTTTACTGGCGTTATAACACTGTTACTACACTGTTATTACACTCTTATTACACTGTTACTACACTGTTATTACACTGTTCTTACAGGCGTTATAACACTATTACACTGTTATTACACTGTTATTACACTCTTTTTACACTGTTACTACACTGTTATCACACTGTTCTTACAGGCGTTATAACAATGTTACTAAACTGTTATTACACTGTTATTACACTGTTATTACAGTGTTCTTACAGGCGTTATAACACTGTTTCTACACTGTTATTACACTGTTCTTACAGGCGTTATAACACTGTTACTACACTGTTATTACACTGTTCTTACAGGCGTTATAACACTGTTAGTACACTGTTATTACAGTGTTCTTACAGGCGTTATAACACTGTCATTACACTGACCTTACAGGCGTTATAACACTGTTACTACACTGTTATTACACTATTCTTACAGGCGTTATAACACTGTTACTACACTGTTACTACACTGTTCTTACAGGCGTTATAACACTGTTACTACACTGTTATTACACTGTTCTTACAGGCCTTATAACACTGTTACTACACTGTTATTACACTCTTCTCAGAGGCGTTATAACACTGTTACTACACTGTTATTACACTGTTCTTACAGGCGTTATAACACTGTTACTACACTGTTATTACACTGTTCTTACAGGCGTTATAACACTGTTACTACACTGTTATTACACTGTTCTTACAGGCGTTATAACACTGTTACTACACTGTTATTACACTGTTATTACACTGTTTTTACTGGCGTTATAACACTGTTACTACACTGTTACTACACTGTTTTTACACTGTTACTACACTGTTATTACACTGTTCTTACAGGCGTTATAACACTGTTACTAAAATTATTACACTGTTATTACACTGTTATTACACTCTTCTTACAGGCGTTATAATACTGTTACTACACTGTTATTACACTCTTCTTACAGGCGTTATAACACTGTTACTACACTGTTATTACACTGTTCTTACAGGCGTTATAACACTGTTACTACACTGTTATTACACTGTTCTTACAGGCGTTATAACACTGTTACTACACTGTTATTCCACTCTTCTTACAGGCGTTATAACACTGTTACTACACTGTTATTACACTGTTCTTACAGGCGTTATAACACTGTTACTACACTGTTATTACACTGTTCTTACAGGCGTTATAACACTGTTACTACACTGTTTTTACACTGTTACTACACTGTTATTACACTGTTCTTACAGGTGTTATAACACTGTTACTAAACTGTTATTACACTGTTATTACACTGTTCTTACAGGCATTATAACACTGTTACTACACTGTAATTACACTGTTCTTACAGGCGTTATAACACTGTTACTACACTGTTATTACACTCTTCTTACAGATGTTATAACACTGTTACTACACTGTTATTACACTGTTCTTACAGGCGTTATAACACTGTTACTACATTGTTATTACACTATTCTTACAGGCGTTATAACACTGTTACTACACTGTTATTACACTGTTCTCACAGGCGTTATAACACTGTTACTACACTGTTATTACACTGTTCTTACAGGCGTTATAACACTGTTACTACACTGTTATTACACTGTTATTACACTGTTTTTACTGGCGTTATAACACTGTTACTACACTGTTATTACACTCTTATTACACTGTTATTACACTGTTTTTACAGGCGTTATAACACTATTACACTGTTATTACACTCTTTTTACACTGTTACTACACTGTTATCACACTGTTCTTACAGGCGTTATAACACTGTTACTAAGCTGTTATTACACTGTTATTACACTGTTATTACAGTGTTCTTACAGGCGTTATAACACTGTTACCAAAATTATTACACTGTTATTACACTGTTATTACAGTGTTCTTACAGGCGTTATAACACTGTTACTACACTGTTATTACACTGTTCTTACAGGCGTTATAACACTGTTACTACACTGTTATTACAGTGTTCTTACAGGCGTTATAACACTGTTACTAAACTGTTATTACACTGTTATTACACTGTTATTACAGTGTTCTTACAGGCGTTATAACACTGTTACTACACTGTTATTACACTGTTCTTACAGGCGTTATAACACTGTTAGTACACTGTTATTACACTGTTCTTACAGGCGTTATAACACTGTTATTACACTGTTCTTACAGGCGTTATAACACTGTTACTACACTGTTATTACACTATTCTTACAGGCGTTATAACACTGTTACTACACTGTTACTACACTGTTCTTACAGGCGTTATAACACTGTTACTACACTGTTATTACACTGTTCTTACAGGCATTATAATACTGTTACCACACTGTTATTACACTCTTCTTAGAGACGTTATAACACTGTTACTACACTGTTATTACACTGTTCTTACAGGCGTTATAACACTGTTACTACACTATTACACTGTTCTTACAGGCGTTATAACACTGTTACTACACTGTTATTACACTGTTACTACACTGTTATTACACTGTTCTTACAGGCGTTATAACACTTACTACACTGTTATTACACTGTTATTACACTGTTTTTACTGGCGTTATAACACTGTTACTACACTGTTATTACACTGTTTTTACACTGTTACTACACTGTTATTACACTGTTCTTACAGGCGTTATAACACTGTTACTAAAATTATTACACTGTTATTACACTGTTATTACACGGTTCTTACAGGCGTTATAACACTGTTACTACACTGTTATTACACTGTTCTTACAGGCGTTATAACACTGTTACTACAACTGTTATTACACTGTTCTTACAGGCGTTATAACACTGTTACTACACTGTTATTACACTGTTATTACACTCTTCTTACAGGCGTTATAATACTGTTACTACACTGTTATTACACTCTTCTTACAGGCGTTATAACACTGTTACTACACTGTTATTACACTGTTCTTACAGGCGTTATAACACTGTTACTACACTGTTATTACACTGTTCTTACAGGCGTTATAACACTTTTACTACACTGTTATTACACTGTTCTTACAGGCGTTATAACACTGTTACTACACTGTTATTACACTGTTCTTACAGGCGTTATAACACTGTTACTACACTGTTATTACACTGTTCTTACAGGCGTTATTACACTGTTACTACACTGTTATTACACTGTTCTTACAGGCGTTATAACACTGTTACTACACTATTAGTACACTGTTCTTACAGGCATTATAACACTGTTACTACACTGTTATTACACTGTTCTTACAGGCGTTATAACACTGTTACTACACTCTTATTACACTGTTATTACACTGTTTTTACTGGCGTTATAACACTGTTACTACACTGTTATTACACTCTTATTACACTGTTACTACACTGTTATTACACTGTTCTTACAGGCGTTATAACACTATTACACTGTTATTACACTGTTATTACACTCTTTTTACACTGTTACTACACTGTTATCACACTGTTCTTACAGGCGTTATAACAATGTTACTAAACTGTTACTACACTGTTATTACACTCTTATTACACTGTTATTACACTGTTCTTACAGGCGTTATAACACTATTACACTGTTATTACACTCTTTTTACACTGTTACTACACTGTTATCACACTGTTCTTACAGGCGTTATAACACTGTTACTAAGCTGTTATTACACTGTTATTACACTGTTATTACAGTGTTCTTACAGGCGTTATAACACTGTTACCAAAATTATTACACTGTTATTACACTGTTATTACAGTGTTCTTACAGGCGTTATAACACTGTTACTACACTGTTATTACACTGTTCTTACAGGCGTTATAACACTGTTACTACACTGTTATTACAGTGTTCTTACAGGCGTTATAACACTGTTACTAAACTGTTATTACACTGTTATTACACTGTTATTACAGTGTTCTTACAGGCGTTATAACACTGTTACTACACTGTTATTACACTGTTCTTACAGGCGTTATAACACTGTTAGTACACTGTTATTACACTGTTCTTACAGGCGTTATAACACTGTTATTACACTGTTCTTACAGGCGTTATAACACTGTTACTACACTGTTATTACACTATTCTTACAGGCGTTATAACACTGTTACTACACTGTTACTACACTGTTCTTACAGGCGTTATAACACTGTTACTACACTGTTATTACACTGTTCTTACAGGCATTATAATACTGTTACTACACTGTTATTACACTCTTCTTAGAGACGTTATAACACTGTTACTACACTGTTATTACACTGTTCTTACAGGCGTTATAACACTGTTACTACACTATTACACTGTTCTTACAGGCGTTATAACACTGTTACTACACTGTTATTACACTGCTACTACACTGTTATTACACTGTTCTTACAGGCGTTATAACACTTACTACACTGTTATTACACTGTTATTACACTGTTTTTACTGGCGTTATAACACTGTTACTACACTGTTATTACACTGTTTTTACACTGTTACTACACTGTTATTACACTGTTCTTACAGGCGTTATAACACTGTTACTAAAATTATTACACTGTTATTACACTGTTATTACACTGTCTTACAGGCGTTATAACACTGTTACTACACTGTTATTACACTGTTCTTACAGGCGTTATAACACTGTTACTACACTGTTATTACACTGTTCTTACAGGCGTTATAACACTGTTACTACACTCTTATTACACTGTTATTACACTGTTTTTACTGGCGTTATAACACTGTTACTACACTGTTATTACACTCTTATTACACTGTTACTACACTGTTATTACACTGTTCTTACATGCGTTATAACACTATTACACTGTTATTACACTGTTATTACACTCTTTTTACACTGTTACTACACTGTTATCACACTGTTCTTACAGGCGTTATAACAATGTTACTAAACTGTTATTACACTGTTATTACACTGTTATTACAGTGTTCTTACAGGCGTTATAACACTGTTTCTACACTGTTATTACACTGTTCTTACAGGCGTTATAACACTGTTACTACACTGTTATTACACTGTTCTTACAGGCGTTATAACACTGTTAGTACACTGTTATTACAGTGTTCTTACAGGCGTTATAACACTGTCATTACACTGACCTTACAGGCGTTATAACACTGTTACTACACTGTTATTACACTATTCTTACAGGCGTTATAACACTGTTACTACACTGTTACTACACTGTTCTTACAGGCGTTATAACACTGTTACTACACTGTTATTACACTGTTCTTACAGGCCTTATAACACTGTTACTACACTGTTATTACACTCTTCTCAGAGGCGTTATAACACTGTTACTACACTGTTATTACACTGTTCTTACAGGCGTTATAACACTGTTACTACACTGTTATTACACTGTTCTTACAGGCGTTATAACACTGTTACTACACTGTTATTACACTGTTCTTACAGGCGTTATAACACTGTTACTACACTGTTATTACACTGTTATTACACTGTTTTTACTGGCGTTATAACACTGTTACTACACTGTTACTACACTGTTTTTACACTGTTACTACACTGTTATTACACTGTTCTTACAGGCGTTATAACACTGTTACTAAAATTATTACACTGTTATTACACTGTTATTACACTCTTCTTACAGGCGTTATAATACTGTTACTACACTGTTATTACACTCTTCTTACAGGCGTTATAACACTGTTACTACACTGTTATTACACTGTTCTTACAGGCGTTATAACACTGTTACTACACTGTTATTACACTGTTCTTACAGGCGTTATAACACTGTTACTACACTGTTATTCCACTCTTCTTACAGGCGTTATAACACTGTTACTACACTGTTATTACACTGTTCTTACAGGCGTTATAACACTGTTACTACACTGTTATTACACTGTTCTTACAGGCGTTATAACACTGTTACTACACTGTTTTTACACTGTTACTACACTGTTATTACACTGTTCTTACAGGTGTTATAACACTGTTACTAAACTGTTATTACACTGTTATTACACTGTTCTTACAGGCATTATAACACTGTTACTACACTGTAATTACACTGTTCTTACAGGCGTTATAACACTGTTACTACACTGTTATTACACTCTTCTTACAGATGTTATAACACTGTTACTACACTGTTATTACACTGTTCTTACAGGCGTTATAACACTGTTACTACATTGTTATTACACTATTCTTACAGGCGTTATAACACTGTTACTACACTGTTATTACACTGTTCTCACAGGCGTTATAACACTGTTACTACACTGTTATTACACTGTTCTTACAGGCGTTATAACACTGTTACTACACTGTTATTACACTGTTATTACACTGTTTTTACTGGCGTTATAACACTGTTACTACACTGTTATTACACTCTTATTACACTGTTATTACACTGTTCTTACAGGCGTTATAACACTATTACACTGTTATTACACTCTTTTTACACTGTTACTACACTGTTATCACACTGTTCTTACAGGCGTTATAACACTGTTACTAAGCTGTTATTACACTGTTATTACAGTGTTCTTACAGGCGTTATAACACTGTTACCAAAATTATTACACTGTTATTACACTGTTATTACAGTGTTCTTACAGGCGTTATAACACTGTTACTACACTGTTATTACACTGTTCTTACAGGCGTTATAACACTGTTACTACACTGTTATTACAGTGTTCTTACAGGCGTTATAACACTGTTACTAAACTGTTATTACACTGTTATTACACTGTTATTACAGTGTTCTTACAGGCGTTATAACACTGTTACTACACTGTTATTACACTGTTCTTACAGGCGTTATAACACTGTTAGTACACTGTTATTACACTGTTCTTACAGGCGTTATAACACTGTTATTACACTGTTCTTACAGGCGTTATAACACTGTTACTACACTGTTATTACACTATTCTTACAGGCGTTATAACACTGTTACTACACTGTTACTACACTGTTCTTACAGGCGTTATAACACTGTTACTACACTGTTATTACACTGTTCTTACAGGCATTATAATACTGTTACCACACTGTTATTACACTCTTCTTAGAGACGTTATAACACTGTTACTACACTGTTATTACACTGTTCTTACAGGCGTTATAACACTGTTACTACACTATTACACTGTTCTTACAGGCGTTATAACACTGTTACTACACTGTTATTACACTGTTACTACACTGTTATTACACTGTTCTTACAGGCGTTATAACACTTACTACACTGTTATTACACTGTTATTACACTGTTTTTACTGGCGTTATAACACTGTTACTACACTGTTATTACACTGTTTTTACACTGTTACTACACTGTTATTACACTGTTCTTACAGGCGTTATAACACTGTTACTAAAATTATTACACTGTTATTACACTGTTATTACACGGTTCTTACAGGCGTTATAACACTGTTACTACACTGTTATTACACTGTTCTTACAGGCGTTATAACACTGTTACTACACTGTTATTACACTGTTCTTACAGGCGTTATAACACTGTTACTACACTGTTATTACACTGTTATTACACTCTTCTTACAGGCGTTATAATACTGTTACTACACTGTTATTACACTCTTCTTACAGGCATTATAACACTGTTACTACACTGTTATTACACTGTTCTTACAGGCGTTATAACACTGTTACTACACTGTTATTACACTGTTCTTACAGGCGTTATAACACTTTTACTACACTGTTATTACACTGTTCTTACAGGCGTTATAACACTGTTACTACACTGTTATTACACTGTTCTTACAGGCGTTATAACACTGTTACTACACTGTTATTACACTGTTCTTACAGGCGTTATTACACTGTTACTACACTGTTATTACACTGTTCTTACAGGCGTTATAACACTGTTACTACACTATTAGTACACTGTTCTTACAGGCATTATAACACTGTTACTACACTGTTATTACACTCTTCTTACAGGCGTTATAACACTGTTACTACACTGGTATTACACTGTTATTCCAGGCGTTATAACACTGTTATTACACTGTTATTACACTGTTCTTACAGGCGTTATAACACTGTTACTACACTGTTATTACACTGTTCTTACAGGCATTATAACACTGTTCCTACACTGTTATTACACTGTTCTTACAGGCGTTATAAGACTGTTACTACACTGTTATTACACTGTTCTTACAGGCGTTATAACACTGTTACTGCACTGTTTTTACACTGTTACTACACTGTAATTACACTATTACACTGTTCTTACAGGCGTTATAACACTGTTACTACACTGTTATTACACTCTTCTTACAGGCGTTATAGCACTGTTACTACACTGTTATTACACTCATCTTACAGGCGTTATAACACTATTACTACACTGTTATTACACTCTTCTTACAGGCGTTATAACACTGTTACTACACTGTTATTACACTCTTCTTACAGGCGTTATAACACTGTTACTACACTGTTATTACACTGTTCTTACAGGCGTTATAACACTGTTACTACACTGTTATCACACTGTTCTTACAGGCGTTATAACACTGTTACTACATTGTTATTACACTGTTCTTACAGGCGTTATAACACTGTTACTACACTGTTATTACACTCTTCTTACAGGCGTTATAACACTGTTACTACACTGTTACTACACTGTTCTTACAGGCGTTATAACACTGTTACTACACTGTTATTACACTGTTCTTACAGGCGTTATAACACTGTTATTACACTGTTCTTACAGGCATTATAACACTGTTACTACACTGTTATTACACTGTTCTTACAGGCGTTATAACACTGTTACTACACTGTTATTACACTCTTCTTACAGGCGTTATAACACTGTTACTACACTGTTATTACACTGTTCTTACAGGCGTTATAACACTGTTACTACACTGTTACTACAATGTTATTACACTGTGCTTACAGGCGTTATAACACTGTTACTACACTGTTATTACACTGTTCTTACAGGCGTTATAACACTGTTACTACACTGTTATCACACTGTTCTTACAGGCGTTATAACACTGTTACTACACTGTTATTACACTGTTCTTACAGGCGTTATAACACTGTTACTACACTGTTAATACACTGTTCTTACAGGCGTTATAACACTGTTACTACACTGTTATTACACTCTTCTTACAGGCGTTATAACACTGTTACTACACTGTTATTACACTGTTCTTACAGGCGTTATAACACTGTTACTACACTGTTATTACACTCTTCTTACAGGCGTTATAACACTGTTACTACACTGTTATTACACTGTTCTTTCAGGCGTTATAACACTGTTACTACACTGTTACTACAATGTTATTACACTGTTCTTACAGGCGTTATAACACTGTTACTACACTGTTATTACAGTGTTCTTACAGGCGTTATAACACTGTTACTACACTGTTATCACACTGTTCTTACAGGCGTTATAACACTGTTACTACACTGTTATTACACTGTTATTAGAGTGTTATTACACTGTTCTTACAGGTGTTATAACACTGTTACTACACTGTTATTACACTGTTCTTAAAGGCGTTATAACACTGTTACTACACTGTTATTACACTGTTCTTACAGGCCTTATAACACTGTTACTACACTGTTATTACACTCTTCTCAGAGGCGTTATAACACTGTTACTACACTGTTATTACACTGTTCTTACAGGCGTTATAACACTGTTACTACACTGTTATTACACTGTTCTTACAGGCCTTATAACACTGTTACTACACTGTTATTACACTCTTCTCAGAGGCGTTATAACACTGTTACTACACTGTTATTACACTGTTCTTACAGGCGTTATAACACTGTTACTACACTGTTATTACACTGTTCTTACAGGCGTTATAACACTGTTACTACACTGTTACTACACTGTTATTACACTGTTCTTACAGGCGTTATAACACTGTTACTACACTGTTACTACAATGTTATTACACTGTTCTTACAGGCGTTATAACACTGTTACTACACTGTTATTACACTGTTCTTACAGACGTTATAACACTGTTACTACACTGTTATTACACTGTTCTTACAGGCGTTATAACACTGTTACTACACTGTTATTACACTGTTCTTACAGGCGTTATAACACTGTTACTACACTGTTATTACACTGTTTTTACAGGCGTTATAACACTGTTACTACACTGTTATTACACTGTTCTTACAGGCGTTATAACACTGTTATTACACTCTTCTTACAGGCGTTATAACACTATTACTACACTGTTATTACACTGTTCTTACAGGCGTTATAACACTGTTACTACACTGTTATTACACTGTTCTTACAGGCGTTATAACACTGTTACTACACTGTTATTACACTGTTCTTACAGGCGTTATAACACTGTTATTACACTCTTCTTACAGGCGTTATAACACTATTACTACACTGTTATTACACTGTTCTTACAGGCGTTATAACACTGTTACTACACTGTTATTACACTGTTCTTACAGGCGTTATAACACTGTTATTACACTGTTCTTACACTCTTCTTACAGGCGTTATAACACTGTTACTACACTGTTATTACACTGTTCTTACAGGCGTTATAACACTGTTACTACACTGTTATTACACTCTTCTTACAGGCGTTATAACACTGTTACTACACTGTTATTACACTGTTCTTACAGGCGTTATAACACTGTTACTACACTGTTATTACACTGTTATTACACTGTTCTTACAGGCGTTATAACACTGTTACTACACTGTTATTACACTGTTCTTACAGGCGTTATAACACTGTTACTACACTGTTATTACACTGTTCTTACAGGCGTTATAACACTGTTACTACACTGTTATTACACTCTTCTTACAGGCGTTATAACACTGTTACTACACTGTTATTACACTGTTCTTACAGGCGTTATAACACTGTTACTACACTGTTACTACAATGTTATTACACTGTTCTTACAGGCGTTATAACACTGTTACTACACTGTTATTACAGTGTTCTTACAGGCGTTATAACACTGTTACTACACTGTTATCACACTGTTCTTACAGGCGTTATAACACTGTTACTACACTGTTATTACACTGTTATTAGACTGTTTTTACACTGTTCTTTCAGGTGTTATAACACTGTTACTACACTGTTATTACACTGTTCTTAAAGGCGTTATAACACTGTTACTACACTGTTATTACACTGTTCTTACAGGCGTTATAACACTGTTACTACACTGTTATTACACTGTTCTTACAGGCGTTATAACACTGTTACTACACTGTTATTACACTGTTCTTACAGGCGTTATAACACTGTTACTACACTGTTATTACACTGTTCTTACAGTCGTTATAACACTGTTACTACACTGTTACTACACTGTTCTTACAGGCGTTATAACACTGTTACTACACTGTTATTACACTGTTCTTACAGGCGTTATAACACTGTTACTACACTGTTATTACACTGTTCTTACAGGCGTTATAACACTGTTACTACACGGTTATTACACTCTTCTTACACGTGTTATAACACTGTTACTACACTGTTATTACACTGTTCTTACAGGCGTTATAACACTGTTACTACACTGTTATTACACTGTTATTACACTGTTCTTACAGGCGTTATAACACTGTTACTACACTGTTATTACACTCTTCTTACAGGCGTTATAACACTGTTACTACACTGTTATTACACTGTTCTTACAGGCGTTATAACACTGTTACTACACTGTTATTACACTCTTCTTACAGGCGTTATAACACTGTTACTACACTGTTATTACACTGTTCTTACAGGCGTTATAACACTGTTACTACACTGTTACTACAATGTTATTACACTGTTCTTACAGGCGTTATAACACTGTTACTACACTGTTATTACACTGTTCTTACAGGCGTTATAACACTGTTACTACACTGTTATTACACTGTTCTTACAGGCGTTATAACACTGTTACTACACTGTTACTACACTGTTCTTACAGGCGTTATAACACTGTTACTACACTGTTATTACACTGTTCTTACAGGCCTTATAACACTGTTACTACACTGTTATTACACTCTTCTCAGAGGCGTTATAACACTGTTACTACAATGTTATTACACTGTTCTTACAGGCGTTATAACACTGTTACTACACTGTTATTACACTGTTCTTACAGGCCTTATAACACTGTTACTACACTGTTATTACACTCTTCTCAGAGGCGTTATAACACTGTTACTACACTGTTATTAGACTGTTCTTACAGGCGTTATAACACTGTTACTACACTGTTATTACACTGTTCTTACAGGCGTTATAACACTGTTACTACACTGTTACTACACTGTTATTACACTGTTCTTACAGGCGTTATAACACTGTTACTACACTGTTACTACAATGTTATTACACTGTTCTTACAGGCGTTATAACACTGTTACTACACTGTTATTACACTGTTCTTACAGGCGTTATAACACTGTTACTACACTGTTATTACACTGTTCTTACAGGCGTTATAACACTGTTACTACACTGTTATTACACTGTTCTTACAGGCGTTATAACACTGTTACTACACTGTTATTACACTGTTCTTACAGGCGTTATAACACTGTTACTACACTGTTATTACACTGTTCTTACAGGCGTTATAACACTGTTATTACACTCTTCTTACAGGCGTTATAACACTATTACTACACTGTTATTACACTGTTCTTACAGGCGTTATAACACTGTTACTACACTGTTATTACACTGTTCTTACAGGCGTTATAACACTGTTACTACACTGTTATTACACTGTTCTTACAGGCGTTATAACACTGTTACTACACTGTTATTACACTGTTCTTACAGGCGTTATAACACTGTTATTACACTGTTCTTACACTCTTCTTACAGGCGTTATAACACTGTTACTACACTGTTATTACACTGTTCTTACAGGCGTTATAACACTGTTACTACACTGTTATTACACTCTTCTTACAGGCGTTATAACACTGTTACTACACTGTTATTACACTGTTCTTACAGGCGTTATAACACTGTTACTACACTGTTATTACACTGTTATTACACTGTTCTTACAGGCGTTATAACACTGTTACTACACTGTTATTACACTCTTCTTACAGGCGTTATAACACTGTTACTACACTGTTATTACACTGTTCTTACAGGCGTTATAACACTGTTACTACACTGTTATTACACTCTTCTTACAGGCGTTATAACACTGTTACTACACTGTTATTACACTGTTCTTACAGGCGTTATAATACTGTTACTACACTGTTACTACAATGTTATTACACTGTTCTTACAGGCGTTATAACACTGTTACTACACTGTTATTACAGTGTTCTTACAGGCGTTATAACACTGTTACTACACTGTTATCACACTGTTCTTACAGGCGTTATAACACTGTTACTACACTGTTATTACACTGTTATTAGACTGTTATTACACTGTTCTTTCAGGTGTTATAACACTGTTACTACACTGTTATTACACTGTTCTTAAAGGCGTTATAACACTGTTACTACACTGTTCTTACACGCGTTATAACACTGTTACTACACTGTTATTACACTGTTCTTACAGGCGTTATAACACTGTTACTACACTGTTATTACACTGTTCTTACAGGCGTTATAACACTGTTACTACACTGTTATTACACTGTTCTTACAGGCGTTATAACACTGTTACTACACTGTTACTACACTGTTCTTACAGGCGTTATAACACTGTTACTACACTGTTATTACACTGTTCTTACAGGCGTTATAACACTGTTACTACACTGTTATTACACTGTTCTTACAGGCGTTATAACACTGTTACTACACGGTTATTACACTCTTCTTACACGTGTTATAACACTGTTACTACACTGTTATTACACTGTTCTTACAGGCGTTATAACACTGTTACTACACTGTTATTACACTGTTATTACACTGTTCTTACAGGCGTTATAACACTGTTACTACACTGTTATTACACTCTTCTTACAGGCGTTATAACACTGTTACTACACTGTTATTACACTGTTCTTACAGGCGTTATAACACTGTTACTACACTGTTATTACACTCTTCTTACAGGCGTTATAACACTGTTACTACACTGTTATTACACTGTTCTTACAGGCGTTATAACACTGTTACTACACTGTTACTACAATGTTATTACACTGTTCTTACAGGCGTTATAACACTGTTACTACACTGTTATTACACTGTTCTTACAGGCGTTATAACACTGTTACTACACTGTTATTACACTGTTCTTACAGGCGTTATAACACTGTTACTACACTGTTATTACACTGTTCTTACAGGCGTTATAACACTGTTACTACACTGTTATTACACTGTTCTTACAGGCGTTATAACACTGTTACTACACTGTTATTACACTGTTCTTACAGGCGTTATAACACTGTTATTACACTGTTCTTACAGGCGTTATAACACTGTTACTACACTGTTATTACACTGTTCTTACAGGCGTTATAACACTGTTACTACACTGTTATTACACTGTTCTTACAGGCGTTATAACAGTTACTACACTGTTATTATACTGTTCTTACAGGCGTTATAACACTGTTACTACACTGTTATTACACTGTTCTTACAGGCATTATAATACTGTTATTACACTGTTAGTACACTGTTCTTACAGGCGTTATAACACTGTTACTACACTGTTATTACACTCTTCTTACAGGCGTTATAACACTGTTACTACACTGTTATTACACTGTTCTTACAGGCGTTATAACACTGTTACTACACTGTTACTACAATGTTATTACACTGTTCTTACAGGCGTTATAACACTGTTACTACACTGTTATTACACTGTTCTTACAGGCGTTATAACACTGTTACTACACTGTTATTACACTGTTCTTACAGGCGTTATAACACTGTTACTACACTGTTATTACACTGTTCTTACAGGCGTTATAACACTGTTACTACACTGTTATTACACTGTTCTTACAGGCGTTATAACACTGTTATTACACTCTTCTTACAGGCGTTATAACACTATTACTACACTGTTATTACACTGTTCTTACAGGCGTTATAACACTGTTACTACACTGTTATTACACTGTTCTTACAGGCGTTATAACACTGTTACTACACTGTTATTACACTGTTCTTACAGGCGTTATAACACTGTTACTACACTGTTATACACTGTTCTTACAGGCATTATAATACTGTTATTACACTGTTAGTACACTGTTCTTACAGGCGTTATAATACTGTTATTACACTGTTACTACACTGTTATTACACTGTTCTTACAGGCGTTATAACACTGTTACTAAACTGTTATTACACTGTTATTACACTGTTCTTACAGGCGTTATAACATTGTTACTACACTGTTATTACACTGTTCTTACAGGCGTTATAACACTGTTACTACACTGTTATTACACTGTTCTTACAGGCGTTATAACACTGTTACTACACTCTTATTACACTGTTATTACACTGTTTTTACTGGCGTTATAACACTGTTACTACACTGTTATTACACTCTTATTACACTGTTACTACACTGTTATTACACTGTTCTTACAGGCGTTATAACACTATTACACTGTTATTACACTGTTATTACACTCTTTTTACACTGTTACTACACTGTTATCACACTGTTCTTACAGGCGTTATAACAATGTTACTAAACTGTTATTACACTGTTATTACACTGTTATTACAGTGTTCTTACAGGCGTTATAACACTGTTTCTACACTGTTATTACACTGTTCTTACAGGCGTTATAACACTGTTACTACACTGTTATTACACTGTTCTTACAGGCGTTATAACACTGTTAGTACACTGTTATTACAGTGTTCTTACAGGCGTTATAACACTGTCATTACACTGACCTTACAGGCGTTATAACACTGTTACTACACTGTTATTACACTATTCTTACAGGCGTTATAACACTGTTACTACACAGTTACTACACTGTTCTTACAGGCGTTATAACACTGTTACTACACTGTTATTACACTGTTCTTACAGGCCTTATAACACTGTTACTACACTGTTTTTACACTCTTCTCAGAGGCGTTATAACACTGTTACTACACTGTTATTACACTGTTCTTACAGGCGTTATAACACTGTTACTACACTGTTATTACACTGTTCTTACAGGCGTTATAACACTGTTACTACACTGTTATTACACTGTTATTACACTGTTCTTACAGGCGTTATAACACTGTTACTACACTGTTATTACACTGTTATTACACTGTTTTTACTGGCGTTATAACACTGTTACTACACTGTTATTACACTGTTTTTACACTGTTACTACACTGTTATTACACTGTTCTTACAGGCGTTATAACACTGTTACTAAAATTATTACACTGTTATTACACTGTTATTACACTCTTCTTACAGGCGTTATAATACTGTTACTACACTGTTATTACACTCTTCTTACAGGCGTTATAACACTGTTACTACACTGTTATTACACTGTTCTTACAGGCGTTATAACACTGTTACTACACTGTTATTACACTGTTCTTACAGGCGTTATAACACTGTTACTACACTGTTATTACACTCTTCTTACAGGCGTTATAACACTGTTACTACACTGTTATTACACTGTTCTTACAGGCGTTATAACACTGTTACTACACTGTTATTACACTGTTCTTACAGGCGTTATAACACTGTTACTACACTGTTTTTACACTGTTACTACACTGTTATTACACTGTTCTTACAGGTGTTATAACACTGTTACTAAACTGTTATTACACTGTTATTACACTGTTCTTACAGGCATTATAACACTGTTACTACACTGTAATTACACTGTTCTTACAGGCGTTATAACACTGTTACTACACTGTTATTACACTCTTCTTACAGATGTTATAACACTGTTACTACACTGTTATTACACTGTTCTTACAGGCGTTATAACACTGTTACTACATTGTTATTACACTGTTCTTACAGGCGTTATAACACTGTTACTACACTGTTATTACACTGTTCTCACAGGCGTTATAACACTGTTACTACACTGTTATTACACTGTTCTTACAGGCGTTATAACACTGTTACTACACTGTTATTACACTGTTATTACACTGTTTTTACTGGCGTTATAACACTGTTACTACACTGTTATTACACTCTTATTACACTGTTATTACACTGTTCTTACAGGCGTTATAACACTATTACACTGTTATTACACTCTTTTTACACTGTTACTACACTGTTATCACACTGTTCTTACAGGCGTTATAACACTGTTACTAAGCTGTTATTACACTGTTATTACACTGTTATTACAGTGTTCTTACAGGCGTTATAACACTGTTACCAAAATTATTACACTGTTATTACACTGTTATTACAGTGTTCTTACAGGCGTTATAACACTGTTACTACACTGTTATTACACTGTTCTTACAGGCGTTATAACACTGTTACTACACTGTTATTACAGTGTTCTTACAGGCGTTATAACACTGTTACTAAACTGTTATTACACTGTTATTACACTGTTATTACAGTGTTCTTACAGGCGTTATAACACTGTTACTACACTGTTATTACACTGTTCTTACAGGCGTTATAACACTGTTAGTACACTGTTATTACACTGTTCTTACAGGCGTTATAACACTGTTATTACACTGTTCTTACAGGCGTTATAACACTGTTACTACACTGTTATTACACTGTTCTTACAGGCGTTATAACACTGTTACTACACTGTTATTACACTGTTCTTACAGGCGTTATAACACTGTTACTACACTGTTATTACACTGTTCTTACAGGCGTTATAACACTGTTACTACACTGTTACTACACTGTTCTTACAGGCGTTATAACACTGTTACTACACTGTTATTACACTGTTCTTACAGGCGTTATAACACTGTTACTACACTGTTATTACACTGTTCTTACAGGCGTTATAACACTGTTACTACACGGTTATTACACTCTTCTTACACGTGTTATAACACTGTTACTACACTGTTATTACACTGTTCTTACAGGCGTTATAACACTGTTACTACACTGTTATTACACTGTTATTACACTGTTCTTACAGGCGTTATAACACTGTTACTACACTGTTATTACACTCTTCTTACAGGCGTTATAACACTGTTACTACACTGTTATTACACTGTTCTTACAGGCGTTATAACACTGTTACTACACTGTTATTACACTCTTCTTACAGGCGTTATAACACTGTTACTACACTGTTATTACACTGTTCTTACAGGCGTTATAACACTGTTACTACACTGTTGCTACAATGTTATTACACTGTTCTTACAGGCGTTATAACACTGTTACTACACTGTTATTACACTGTTCTTACAGGCGTTATAACACTGTTACTACACTGTTATTACACTGTTCTTACAGGCGTTATAACACTGTTACTACACTGTTATTACACTGTTCTTACAGGCGTTATAACACTGTTACTACACTGTTATTACACTGTTCTTACAGGCGTTATAACACTGTTACTACACTGTTATTACACTGTTCTTACAGGCGTTATAACACTGTTATTACACTGTTCTTACAGGCGTTATAACACTGTTACTACACTGTTATTACACTGTTCTTACAGGCGTTATAACACTGTTACTACACTGTTATTACACTGTTCTTACAGGCGTTATAACAGTTACTACACTGTTATTATACTGTTCTTACAGGCGTTATAACACTGTTACTACACTGTTATTACACTGTTCTTACAGGCATTATAATACTGTTATTACACTGTTAGTACACTGTTCTTACAGGCGTTATAACACTGTTACTACACTGTTATTACACTCTTCTTACAGGCGTTATAACACTGTTACTACACTGTTATTACACTGTTCTTACAGGCGTTATAACACTGTTACTACACTGTTACTACAATGTTATTACACTGTTCTTACAGGCGTTATAACACTGTTACTACACTGTTATTACACTGTTCTTACAGGCGTTATAACACTGTTACTACACTGTTATTACACTGTTCTTACAGGCGTTATAACACTGTTACTACACTGTTATTACACTGTTCTTACAGGCGTTATAACACTGTTACTACACTGTTATTACACTGTTCTTACAGGCGTTATAACACTGTTACTACACTGTTATTACACTGTTCTTACAGGCGTTATAACACTGTTATTACACTCTTCTTACAGGCGTTATAACACTATTACTACACTGTTATTACACTGTTCTTACAGGCGTTATAACACTGTTACTACACTGTTATTACACTGTTCTTACAGGCGTTATAACACTGTTACTACACTGTTATTACACTGTTCTTACAGGCGTTATAACACTGTTACTACACTGTTATTACACTGTTCTTACAGGCATTATAATACTGTTATTACACTGTTAGTACACTGTTCTTACAGGCATTATAATACTGTTATTACACTGTTACTACACTGTTATTACACTGTTCTTACAGGCGTTATAACACTGTTACTAAACTGTTATTACACTGTTATTACACTGTTCTTACAGGCGTTATAACATTGTTACTACACTGTTATTACACTGTTCTTACAGGCGTTATAACACTGTTACTACACTGTTATTACACTGTTCTTACAGGCGTTATAACACTGTTACTACACTCTTATTACACTGTTATTACACTGTTTTTACTGGCGTTATAACACTGTTACTACACTGTTATTACACTCTTATTACACTGTTACTACACTGTTATTACACTGTTCTTACAGGCGTTATAACACTATTACACTGTTATTACACTGTTATTACACTCTTTTTACACTGTTACTACACTGTTATTACACTGTTCTTACAGGCGTTATAACACTGTTACTACACTGTTATTACACTGTTCTTACAGGCATTATAATACTGTTATTACACTGTTAGTACACTGTTCTTACAGGCGTTATAATACTGTTATTACACTGTTACTACACTGTTATTACACTGTTCTTACAGGCGTTATAACACTGTTACTAAACTGTTATTACACTGTTATTACACTGTTCTTACAGGCGTTATAACATTGTTACTACACTGTTATTACACTGTTCTTACAGGCGTTATAACACTGTTACTACACTGTTATTACACTGTTCTTACAGGCGTTATAACACTGTTACTACACTCTTATTACACTGTTATTACACTGTTTTTACTGGCGTTATAACACTGTGACTACACTGTTATTACACTCTTATTACACTGTTACTACACTGTTATTACACTGTTCTTACAGGCGTTATAACACTATTACACTGTTATTACACTGTTATTACACTCTTTTTACACTGTTACTACACTGTTATCACACTGTTCTTACAGGCGTTATAACAATGTTACTAAACTGTTATTACACTGTTATTACACTGTTATTACAGTGTTCTTACAGGCGTTATAACACTGTTTCTACACTGTTATTACACTGTTCTTACAGGCGTTATAACACTGTTACTACACTGTTATTACACTGTTCTTACAGGCGTTATAACACTGTAAGTACACTGTTATTACAGTGTTCTTACAGGCGTTATAACACTGTTACTAAGCTGTTATTACACTGTTATTACAGTGTTCTTACAGGCGTTATAACACTGTTACCAAAATTATTACACTGTTATTACACTGTTATTACAGTGTTCTTACAGGCGTTATAACACTGTTACTACACTGTTATTACACTGTTCTTACAGGCGTTATAACACTGTTACTACACTGTTATTACAGTGTTCTTACAGGCGTTATAACACTGTTACTAAACTGTTATTACACTGTTATTACACTGTTATTACAGTGTTCTTACAGGCGTTATAACACTGTTACTACACTGTTATTACACTGTTCTTACAGGCGTTATAACACTGTTAGTACACTGTTATTACACTGTTCTTACAGGCGTTATAACACTGTTATTACACTGTTCTTACAGGCGTTATAACACTGTTACTACACTGTTATTACACTATTCTTACAGGCGTTATAACACTGTTACTACACTGTTACTACACTGTTCTTACAGGCGTTATAACACTGTTACTACACTGTTATTACACTGTTCTTACAGGCATTATAATACTGTTACCACACTGTTATTACACTCTTCTTAGAGACGTTATAACACTGTTACTACACTGTTATTACACTGTTCTTACAGGCGTTATAACACTGTTACTACACTATTACACTGTTCTTACAGGCGTTATAACACTGTTACTACACTGTTATTACACTGTTACTACACTGTTATTACACTGTTCTTACAGGCGTTATAACACTTACTACACTGTTATTACACTGTTATTACACTGTTTTTACTGGCGTTATAACACTGTTACTACACTGTTATTACACTGTTTTTACACTGTTACTACACTGTTATTACACTGTTCTTACAGGCGTTATAACACTGTTACTAAAATTATTACACTGTTATTACACTGTTATTACACGGTTCTTACAGGCGTTATAACACTGTTACTACACTGTTATTACACTGTTCTTACAGGCGTTATAACACTGTTACTACACTGTTATTACACTGTTCTTACAGGCGTTATAACACTGTTACTACACTGTTATTACACTGTTATTACACTCTTCTTACAGGCGTTATAATACTGTTACTACACTGTTATTACACTCTTCTTACAGGCGTTATAACACTGTTACTACACTGTTATTACACTGTTCTTACAGGCGTTATAACACTGTTACTACACTGTTATTACACTGTTCTTACAGGCGTTATAACACTTTTACTACACTGTTATTACACTGTTCTTACAGGCGTTATAACACTGTTACTACACTGTTATTACACTGTTCTTACAGGCGTTATAACACTGTTACTACACTGTTATTACACTGTTCTTACAGGCGTTATTACACTGTTACTACACTGTTATTACACTGTTCTTACAGGCGTTATAACACTGTTACTACACTATTAGTACACTGTTCTTACAGGCATTATAACACTGTTACTACACTGTTATTACACTCTTCTTACAGGCGTTATAACACTGTTACTACACTGGTATTACACTGTTATTCCAGGCGTTATAACACTGTTATTACACTGTTATTACACTGTTCTTACAGGCGTTATAACACTGTTACTACACTGTTATTACACTGTTCTTACAGGCATTATAACACTGTTCCTACACTGTTATTACACTGTTCTTACAGGCGTTATAAGACTGTTACTACACTGTTATTACACTGTTCTTACAGGCGTTATAACACTGTTACTGCACTGTTTTTACACTGTTACTACACTGTAATTACACTATTACACTGTTCTTACAGGCGTTATAACACTGTTACTACACTGTTATTACACTCTTCTTACAGGCGTTATAGCACTGTTACTACACTGTTATTACACTCATCTTACAGGCGTTATAACACTATTACTACACTGTTATTACACTCTTCTTACAGGCGTTATAACACTGTTACTACACTGTTATTACACTCTTCTTACAGGCGTTATAACACTGTTACTACACTGTTATTACACTGTTCTTACAGGCGTTATAACACTGTTACTACACTGTTATCACACTGTTCTTACAGGCGTTATAACACTGTTACTACATTGTTATTACACTGTTCTTACAGGCGTTATAACACTGTTACTACACTGTTATTACACTCTTCTTACAGGCGTTATAACACTGTTACTACACTGTTACTACACTGTTCTTACAGGCGTTATAACACTGTTACTACACTGTTATTACACTGTTCTTACAGGCGTTATAACACTGTTATTACACTGTTCTTACAGGCATTATAACACTGTTACTACACTGTTATTACACTGTTCTTACAGGCGTTATAACACTGTTACTACACTGTTATTACACTCTTCTTACAGGCGTTATAACACTGTTACTACACTGTTATTACACTGTTCTTACAGGCGTTATAACACTGTTACTACACTGTTACTACAATGTTATTACACTGTGCTTACAGGCGTTATAACACTGTTACTACACTGTTATTACACTGTTCTTACAGGCGTTATAACACTGTTACTACACTGTTATCACACTGTTCTTACAGGCGTTATAACACTGTTACTACACTGTTATTACACTGTTCTTACAGGCGTTATAACACTGTTACTACACTGTTAATACACTGTTCTTACAGGCGTTATAACACTGTTACTACACTGTTATTACACTCTTCTTACAGGCGTTATAACACTGTTACTACACTGTTATTACACTGTTCTTACAGGCGTTATAACACTGTTACTACACTGTTATTACACTCTTCTTACAGGCGTTATAACACTGTTACTACACTGTTATTACACTGTTCTTTCAGGCGTTATAACACTGTTACTACACTGTTACTACAATGTTATTACACTGTTCTTACAGGCGTTATAACACTGTTACTACACTGTTATTACAGTGTTCTTACAGGCGTTATAACACTGTTACTACACTGTTATCACACTGTTCTTACAGGCGTTATAACACTGTTACTACACTGTTATTACACTGTTATTAGAGTGTTATTACACTGTTCTTACAGGTGTTATAACACTGTTACTACACTGTTATTACACTGTTCTTAAAGGCGTTATAACACTGTTACTACACTGTTATTACACTGTTCTTACAGGCCTTATAACACTGTTACTACACTGTTATTACACTCTTCTCAGAGGCGTTATAACACTGTTACTACACTGTTATTACACTGTTCTTACAGGCGTTATAACACTGTTACTACACTGTTATTACACTGTTCTTACAGGCCTTATAACACTGTTACTACACTGTTATTACACTCTTCTCAGAGGCGTTATAACACTGTTACTACACTGTTATTACACTGTTCTTACAGGCGTTATAACACTGTTACTACACTGTTATTACACTGTTCTTACAGGCGTTATAACACTGTTACTACACTGTTACTACACTGTTATTACACTGTTCTTACAGGCGTTATAACACTGTTACTACACTGTTACTACAATGTTATTACACTGTTCTTACAGGCGTTATAACACTGTTACTACACTGTTATTACACTGTTCTTACAGGCGTTATAACACTGTTACTACACTGTTATTACACTGTTCTTACAGGCGTTATAACACTGTTACTACACTGTTATTACACTGTTCTTACAGGCGTTATAACACTGTTACTACACTGTTATTACACTGTTCTTACAGGCGTTATAACACTGTTACTACACTGTTATTACACTGTTCTTACAGGCGTTATAACACTGTTATTACACTCTTCTTACAGGCGTTATAACACTATTACTACACTGTTATTACACTGTTCTTACAGGCGTTATAACACTGTTACTACACTGTTATTACACTGTTCTTACAGGCGTTATAACACTGTTACTACACTGTTATTACACTGTTCTTACAGGCGTTATAACACTGTTATTACACTCTTCTTACAGGCGTTATAACACTATTACTACACTGTTATTACACTGTTCTTACAGGCGTTATAACACTGTTACTACACTGTTATTACACTGTTCTTACAGGCGTTATAACACTGTTATTACACTGTTCTTACACTCTTCTTACAGGCGTTATAACACTGTTACTACACTGTTATTACACTGTTCTTACAGGCGTTATAACACTGTTACTACACTGTTATTACACTCTTCTTACAGGCGTTATAACACTGTTACTACACTGTTATTACACTGTTCTTACAGGCGTTATAACACTGTTACTACACTGTTATTACACTGTTATTACACTGTTCTTACAGGCGTTATAACACTGTTACTACACTGTTATTACACTGTTCTTACAGGCGTTATAACACTGTTACTACACTGTTATTACACTGTTCTTACAGGCGTTATAACACTGTTACTACACTGTTATTACACTCTTCTTACAGGCGTTATAACACTGTTACTACACTGTTATTACACTGTTCTTACAGGCGTTATAACACTGTTACTACACTGTTACTACAATGTTATTACACTGTTCTTACAGGCGTTATAACACTGTTACTACACTGTTATTACAGTGTTCTTACAGGCGTTATAACACTGTTACTACACTGTTATCACACTGTTCTTACAGGCGTTATAACACTGTTACTACACTGTTATTACACTGTTATTAGACTGTTTTTACACTGTTCTTTCAGGTGTTATAACACTGTTACTACACTGTTATTACACTGTTCTTAAAGGCGTTATAACACTGTTACTACACTGTTATTACACTGTTCTTACAGGCGTTATAACACTGTTACTACACTGTTATTACACTGTTCTTACAGGCGTTATAACACTGTTACTACACTGTTATTACACTGTTCTTACAGGCGTTATAACACTGTTACTACACTGTTATTACACTGTTCTTACAGTCGTTATAACACTGTTACTACACTGTTACTACACTGTTCTTACAGGCGTTATAACACTGTTACTACACTGTTATTACACTGTTCTTACAGGCGTTATAACACTGTTACTACACTGTTATTACACTGTTCTTACAGGCGTTATAACACTGTTACTACACGGTTATTACACTCTTCTTACACGTGTTATAACACTGTTACTACACTGTTATTACACTGTTCTTACAGGCGTTATAACACTGTTACTACACTGTTATTACACTGTTATTACACTGTTCTTACAGGCGTTATAACACTGTTACTACACTGTTATTACACTCTTCTTACAGGCGTTATAACACTGTTACTACACTGTTATTACACTGTTCTTACAGGCGTTATAACACTGTTACTACACTGTTATTACACTCTTCTTACAGGCGTTATAACACTGTTACTACACTGTTATTACACTGTTCTTACAGGCGTTATAACACTGTTACTACACTGTTACTACAATGTTATTACACTGTTCTTACAGGCGTTATAACACTGTTACTACACTGTTATTACACTGTTCTTACAGGCGTTATAACACTGTTACTACACTGTTATTACACTGTTCTTACAGGCGTTATAACACTGTTACTACACTGTTACTACACTGTTCTTACAGGCGTTATAACACTGTTACTACACTGTTATTACACTGTTCTTACAGGCCTTATAACACTGTTACTACACTGTTATTACACTCTTCTCAGAGGCGTTATAACACTGTTACTACAATGTTATTACACTGTTCTTACAGGCGTTATAACACTGTTACTACACTGTTATTACACTGTTCTTACAGGCCTTATAACACTGTTACTACACTGTTATTACACTCTTCTCAGAGGCGTTATAACACTGTTACTACACTGTTATTAGACTGTTCTTACAGGCGTTATAACACTGTTACTACACTGTTATTACACTGTTCTTACAGGCGTTATAACACTGTTACTACACTGTTACTACACTGTTATTACACTGTTCTTACAGGCGTTATAACACTGTTACTACACTGTTACTACAATGTTATTACACTGTTCTTACAGGCGTTATAACACTGTTACTACACTGTTATTACACTGTTCTTACAGGCGTTATAACACTGTTACTACACTGTTATTACACTGTTCTTACAGGCGTTATAACACTGTTACTACACTGTTATTACACTGTTCTTACAGGCGTTATAACACTGTTACTACACTGTTATTACACTGTTCTTACAGGCGTTATAACACTGTTACTACACTGTTATTACACTGTTCTTACAGGCGTTATAACACTGTTATTACACTCTTCTTACAGGCGTTATAACACTATTACTACACTGTTATTACACTGTTCTTACAGGCGTTATAACACTGTTACTACACTGTTATTACACTGTTCTTACAGGCGTTATAACACTGTTACTACACTGTTATTACACTGTTCTTACAGGCGTTATAACACTGTTACTACACTGTTATTACACTGTTCTTACAGGCGTTATAACACTGTTATTACACTGTTCTTACACTCTTCTTACAGGCGTTATAACACTGTTACTACACTGTTATTACACTGTTCTTACAGGCGTTATAACACTGTTACTACACTGTTATTACACTCTTCTTACAGGCGTTATAACACTGTTACTACACTGTTATTACACTGTTCTTACAGGCGTTATAACACTGTTACTACACTGTTATTACACTGTTATTACACTGTTCTTACAGGCGTTATAACACTGTTACTACACTGTTATTACACTCTTCTTACAGGCGTTATAACACTGTTACTACACTGTTATTACACTGTTCTTACAGGCGTTATAACACTGTTACTACACTGTTATTACACTCTTCTTACAGGCGTTATAACACTGTTACTACACTGTTATTACACTGTTCTTACAGGCGTTATAATACTGTTACTACACTGTTACTACAATGTTATTACACTGTTCTTACAGGCGTTATAACACTGTTACTACACTGTTATTACAGTGTTCTTACAGGCGTTATAACACTGTTACTACACTGTTATCACACTGTTCTTACAGGCGTTATAACACTGTTACTACACTGTTATTACACTGTTATTAGACTGTTATTACACTGTTCTTTCAGGTGTTATAACACTGTTACTACACTGTTATTACACTGTTCTTAAAGGCGTTATAACACTGTTACTACACTGTTCTTACACGCGTTATAACACTGTTACTACACTGTTATTACACTGTTCTTACAGGCGTTATAACACTGTTACTACACTGTTATTACACTGTTCTTACAGGCGTTATAACACTGTTACTACACTGTTATTACACTGTTCTTACAGGCGTTATAACACTGTTACTACACTGTTACTACACTGTTCTTACAGGCGTTATAACACTGTTACTACACTGTTATTACACTGTTCTTACAGGCGTTATAACACTGTTACTACACTGTTATTACACTGTTCTTACAGGCGTTATAACACTGTTACTACACGGTTATTACACTCTTCTTACACGTGTTATAACACTGTTACTACACTGTTATTACACTGTTCTTACAGGCGTTATAACACTGTTACTACACTGTTATTACACTGTTATTACACTGTTCTTACAGGCGTTATAACACTGTTACTACACTGTTATTACACTCTTCTTACAGGCGTTATAACACTGTTACTACACTGTTATTACACTGTTCTTACAGGCGTTATAACACTGTTACTACACTGTTATTACACTCTTCTTACAGGCGTTATAACACTGTTACTACACTGTTATTACACTGTTCTTACAGGCGTTATAACACTGTTACTACACTGTTACTACAATGTTATTACACTGTTCTTACAGGCGTTATAACACTGTTACTACACTGTTATTACACTGTTCTTACAGGCGTTATAACACTGTTACTACACTGTTATTACACTGTTCTTACAGGCGTTATAACACTGTTACTACACTGTTATTACACTGTTCTTACAGGCGTTATAACACTGTTACTACACTGTTATTACACTGTTCTTACAGGCGTTATAACACTGTTACTACACTGTTATTACACTGTTCTTACAGGCGTTATAACACTGTTATTACACTGTTCTTACAGGCGTTATAACACTGTTACTACACTGTTATTACACTGTTCTTACAGGCGTTATAACACTGTTACTACACTGTTATTACACTGTTCTTACAGGCGTTATAACAGTTACTACACTGTTATTATACTGTTCTTACAGGCGTTATAACACTGTTACTACACTGTTATTACACTGTTCTTACAGGCATTATAATACTGTTATTACACTGTTAGTACACTGTTCTTACAGGCGTTATAACACTGTTACTACACTGTTATTACACTCTTCTTACAGGCGTTATAACACTGTTACTACACTGTTATTACACTGTTCTTACAGGCGTTATAACACTGTTACTACACTGTTACTACAATGTTATTACACTGTTCTTACAGGCGTTATAACACTGTTACTACACTGTTATTACACTGTTCTTACAGGCGTTATAACACTGTTACTACACTGTTATTACACTGTTCTTACAGGCGTTATAACACTGTTACTACACTGTTATTACACTGTTCTTACAGGCGTTATAACACTGTTACTACACTGTTATTACACTGTTCTTACAGGCGTTATAACACTGTTATTACACTCTTCTTACAGGCGTTATAACACTATTACTACACTGTTATTACACTGTTCTTACAGGCGTTATAACACTGTTACTACACTGTTATTACACTGTTCTTACAGGCGTTATAACACTGTTACTACACTGTTATTACACTGTTCTTACAGGCGTTATAACACTGTTACTACACTGTTATTACACTGTTCTTACAGGCATTATAATACTGTTATTACACTGTTAGTACACTGTTCTTACAGGCGTTATAATACTGTTATTACACTGTTACTACACTGTTATTACACTGTTCTTACAGGCGTTATAACACTGTTACTAAACTGTTATTACACTGTTATTACACTGTTCTTACAGGCGTTATAACATTGTTACTACACTGTTATTACACTGTTCTTACAGGCGTTATAACACTGTTACTACACTGTTATTACACTGTTCTTACAGGCGTTATAACACTGTTACTACACTCTTATTACACTGTTATTACACTGTTTTTACTGGCGTTATAACACTGTTACTACACTGTTATTACACTCTTATTACACTGTTACTACACTGTTATTACACTGTTCTTACAGGCGTTATAACACTATTACACTGTTATTACACTGTTATTACACTCTTTTTACACTGTTACTACACTGTTATCACACTGTTCTTACAGGCGTTATAACAATGTTACTAAACTGTTATTACACTGTTATTACACTGTTATTACAGTGTTCTTACAGGCGTTATAACACTGTTTCTACACTGTTATTACACTGTTCTTACAGGCGTTATAACACTGTTACTACACTGTTATTACACTGTTCTTACAGGCGTTATAACACTGTTAGTACACTGTTATTACAGTGTTCTTACAGGCGTTATAACACTGTCATTACACTGACCTTACAGGCGTTATAACACTGTTACTACACTGTTATTACACTATTCTTACAGGCGTTATAACACTGTTACTACACAGTTACTACACTGTTCTTACAGGCGTTATAACACTGTTACTACACTGTTATTACACTGTTCTTACAGGCCTTATAACACTGTTACTACACTGTTTTTACACTCTTCTCAGAGGCGTTATAACACTGTTACTACACTGTTATTACACTGTTCTTACAGGCGTTATAACACTGTTACTACACTGTTATTACACTGTTCTTACAGGCGTTATAACACTGTTACTACACTGTTATTACACTGTTATTACACTGTTCTTACAGGCGTTATAACACTGTTACTACACTGTTATTACACTGTTATTACACTGTTTTTACTGGCGTTATAACACTGTTACTACACTGTTATTACACTGTTTTTACACTGTTACTACACTGTTATTACACTGTTCTTACAGGCGTTATAACACTGTTACTAAAATTATTACACTGTTATTACACTGTTATTACACTCTTCTTACAGGCGTTATAATACTGTTACTACACTGTTATTACACTCTTCTTACAGGCGTTATAACACTGTTACTACACTGTTATTACACTGTTCTTACAGGCGTTATAACACTGTTACTACACTGTTATTACACTGTTCTTACAGGCGTTATAACACTGTTACTACACTGTTATTACACTCTTCTTACAGGCGTTATAACACTGTTACTACACTGTTATTACACTGTTCTTACAGGCGTTATAACACTGTTACTACACTGTTATTACACTGTTCTTACAGGCGTTATAACACTGTTACTACACTGTTTTTACACTGTTACTACACTGTTATTACACTGTTCTTACAGGTGTTATAACACTGTTACTAAACTGTTATTACACTGTTATTACACTGTTCTTACAGGCATTATAACACTGTTACTACACTGTAATTACACTGTTCTTACAGGCGTTATAACACTGTTACTACACTGTTATTACACTCTTCTTACAGATGTTATAACACTGTTACTACACTGTTATTACACTGTTCTTACAGGCGTTATAACACTGTTACTACATTGTTATTACACTGTTCTTACAGGCGTTATAACACTGTTACTACACTGTTATTACACTGTTCTCACAGGCGTTATAACACTGTTACTACACTGTTATTACACTGTTCTTACAGGCGTTATAACACTGTTACTACACTGTTATTACACTGTTATTACACTGTTTTTACTGGCGTTATAACACTGTTACTACACTGTTATTACACTCTTATTACACTGTTATTACACTGTTCTTACAGGCGTTATAACACTATTACACTGTTATTACACTCTTTTTACACTGTTACTACACTGTTATCACACTGTTCTTACAGGCGTTATAACACTGTTACTAAGCTGTTATTACACTGTTATTACACTGTTATTACAGTGTTCTTACAGGCGTTATAACACTGTTACCAAAATTATTACACTGTTATTACACTGTTATTACAGTGTTCTTACAGGCGTTATAACACTGTTACTACACTGTTATTACACTGTTCTTACAGGCGTTATAACACTGTTACTACACTGTTATTACAGTGTTCTTACAGGCGTTATAACACTGTTACTAAACTGTTATTACACTGTTATTACACTGTTATTACAGTGTTCTTACAGGCGTTATAACACTGTTACTACACTGTTATTACACTGTTCTTACAGGCGTTATAACACTGTTAGTACACTGTTATTACACTGTTCTTACAGGCGTTATAACACTGTTATTACACTGTTCTTACAGGCGTTATAACACTGTTACTACACTGTTATTACACTGTTCTTACAGGCGTTATAACACTGTTACTACACTGTTATTACACTGTTCTTACAGGCGTTATAACACTGTTACTACACTGTTATTACACTGTTCTTACAGGCGTTATAACACTGTTACTACACTGTTACTACACTGTTCTTACAGGCGTTATAACACTGTTACTACACTGTTATTACACTGTTCTTACAGGCGTTATAACACTGTTACTACACTGTTATTACACTGTTCTTACAGGCGTTATAACACTGTTACTACACGGTTATTACACTCTTCTTACACGTGTTATAACACTGTTACGACACTGTTATTACACTGTTCTTACAGGCGTTATAACACTGTTACTACACTGTTATTACACTGTTATTACACTGTTCTTACAGGCGTTATAACACTGTTACTACACTGTTATTACACTCTTCTTACAGGCGTTATAACACTGTTACTACACTGTTATTACACTGTTCTTACAGGCGTTATAACACTGTTACTACACTGTTATTACACTCTTCTTACAGGCGTTATAACACTGTTACTACACTGTTATTACACTGTTCTTACAGGCGTTATAACACTGTTACTACACTGTTACTACAATGTTATTACACTGTTCTTACAGGCGTTATAACACTGTTACTACACTGTTATTACACTGTTCTTACAGGCGTTATAACACTGTTACTACACTGTTATTACACTGTTCTTACAGGCGTTATAACACTGTTACTACACTGTTATTACACTGTTCTTACAGGCGTTATAACACTGTTACTACACTGTTATTACACTGTTCTTACAGGCGTTATAACACTGTTACTACACTGTTATTACACTGTTCTTACAGGCGTTATAACACTGTTATTACACTGTTCTTACAGGCGTTATAACACTGTTACTACACTGTTATTACACTGTTCTTACAGGCGTTATAACACTGTTACTACACTGTTATTACACTGTTCTTACAGGCGTTATAACAGTTACTACACTGTTATTATACTGTTCTTACAGGCGTTATAACACTGTTACTACACTGTTATTACACTGTTCTTACAGGCATTATAATACTGTTATTACACTGTTAGTACACTGTTCTTACAGGCGTTATAACACTGTTACTACACTGTTATTACACTCTTCTTACAGGCGTTATAACACTGTTACTACACTGTTATTACACTGTTCTTACAGGCGTTATAACACTGTTACTACACTGTTACTACAATGTTATTACACTGTTCTTACAGGCGTTATAACACTGTTACTACACTGTTATTACACTGTTCTTACAGGCGTTATAACACTGTTACTACACTGTTATTACACTGTTCTTACAGGCGTTATAACACTGTTACTACACTGTTATTACACTGTTCTTACAGGCGTTATAACACTGTTACTACACTGTTATTACACTGTTCTTACAGGCGTTATAACACTGTTACTACACTGTTATTACACTGTTCTTACAGGCGTTATAACACTGTTATTACACTCTTCTTACAGGCGTTATAACACTATTACTACACTGTTATTACACTGTTCTTACAGGCGTTATAACACTGTTACTACACTGTTATTACACTGTTCTTACAGGCGTTATAACACTGTTACTACACTGTTATTACACTGTTCTTACAGGCGTTATAACACTGTTACTACACTGTTATTACACTGTTCTTACAGGCATTATAATACTGTTATTACACTGTTAGTACACTGTTCTTACAGGCGTTATAATACTGTTATTACACTGTTACTACACTGTTATTACACTGTTCTTACAGGCGTTATAACACTGTTACTAAACTGTTATTACACTGTTATTACACTGTTCTTACAGGCGTTATAACATTGTTACTACACTGTTATTACACTGTTCTTACAGGCGTTATAACACTGTTACTACACTGTTATTACACTGTTCTTACAGGCGTTATAACACTGTTACTACACTCTTATTACACTGTTATTACACTGTTTTTACTGGCGTTATAACACTGTTACTACACTGTTATTACACTCTTATTACACTGTTACTACACTGTTATTACACTGTTCTTACAGGCGTTATAACACTATTACACTGTTATTACACTGTTATTACACTCTTTTTACACTGTTACTACACTGTTATTACACTGTTCTTACAGGCGTTATAACACTGTTACTACACTGTTATTACACTGTTCTTACAGGCATTATAATACTGTTATTACACTGTTAGTACACTGTTCTTACAGGCGTTATAATACTGTTATTACACTGTTACTACACTGTTATTACACTGTTCTTACAGGCGTTATAACACTGTTACTAAACTGTTATTACACTGTTATTACACTGTTCTTACAGGCGTTATAACATTGTTACTACACTGTTATTACACTGTTCTTACAGGCGTTATAACACTGTTACTACACTGTTATTACACTGTTCTTACAGGCGTTATAACACTGTTACTACACTCTTATTACACTGTTATTACACTGTTTTTACTGGCGTTATAACACTGTGACTACACTGTTATTACACTCTTATTACACTGTTACTACACTGTTATTACACTGTTCTTACAGGCGTTATAACACTATTACACTGTTATTACACTGTTATTACACTCTTTTTACACTGTTACTACACTGTTATCACACTGTTCTTACAGGCGTTATAACAATGTTACTAAACTGTTATTACACTGTTATTACACTGTTATTACAGTGTTCTTACAGGCGTTATAACACTGTTTCTACACTGTTATTACACTGTTCTTACAGGCGTTATAACACTGTTACTACACTGTTATTACACTGTTCTTACAGGCGTTATAACACTGTTAGTACACTGTTATTACAGTGTTCTTACAGGCGTTATAACACTGTCATTACACTGACCTTACAGGCGTTATAACACTGTTACTACACTGTTATTACACTATTCTTACAGGCGTTATAACACTGTTACTACACTGTTACTACACTGTTCTTACAGGCGTTATAACACTGTTACTACACTGTTATTACACTGTTCTTACAGGCCTTATAACACTGTTACTACACTGTTATTACACTCTTCTCAGAGGCGTTATAACACTGTTACTACACTGTTATTACACTGTTCTTACAGGCGTTATAACACTGTTACTACACTGTTATTACACTGTTCTTACAGGCGTTATAACACTGTTACTACACTGTTATTACACTGTTATTACACTGTTCTTACAGGCGTTATAACACTGTTACTACACTGTTATTACACTGTTATTACACTGTTTTTACTGGCGTTATAACACTGTTACTACACTGTTATTACACTGTTTTTACACTGTTACTACACTGTTATTACACTGTTCTTACAGGCATTATAACACTGTTACTAAAATTATTACACTGTTATTACACTGTTATTACACTCTTCTTACAGGCGTTATAATACTGTTACTACACTGTTATTACACTCTTCTTACAGGCGTTATAACACTGTTACTACACTGTTATTACACTGTTCTTACAGGCGTTATAACACTGTTACTACACTGTTATTACACTGTTCTTACAGGCGTTATAACACTGTTACTACACTGTTATTACACTCTTCTTACAGGCGTTATAACACTGTTACTACACTGTTATTACACTGTTCTTACAGGCGTTATAACACTGTTACTACACTGTTATTACACTGTTCTTACAGGCGTTATAACACTGTTACTACACTGTTTTTACACTGTTACTACACTGTTATTACACTGTTCTTACAGGTGTTATAACACTGTTACTAAACTGTTATTACACTGTTCTTACAGGCATTATAACACTGTTACTACACTGTAATTACACTGTTCTTACAGGCGTTATAACACTGTTACTACACTGTTATTACACTCTTCTTACAGATGTTATAACACTGTTACTACACTGTTATTACACTGTTCTTACAGGCGTTATAACACTGTTACTACATTGTTATTACACTGTTCTTACAGGCGTTATAACACTGTTACTACACTGTTATTACACTGTTCTCACAGGCGTTATAACACTGTTACTACACTGTTATTACACTGTTCTTACAGGCGTTATAACACTGTTACTACACTGTTATTACACTGTTATTACACTGTTTTTACTGGCGTTATAACACTGTTACTACACTGTTATTACACTCTTATTACACTGTTATTACACTGTTCTTACAGGCGTTATAACACTATTACACTGTTATTACACTCTTTTTACACTGTTACTACACTGTTATCACACTGTTCTTACAGGCGTTATAACACTGTTACTAAGCTGTTATTACACTGTTATTACACTGTTATTACAGTGTTCTTACAGGCGTTATAACACTGTTACCAAAATTATTACACTGTTATTACACTGTTATTACAGTGTTCTTACAGGCGTTATAACACTGTTACTACACTGTTATTACACTGTTCTTACAGGCGTTATAACACTGTTACTACACTGTTATTACAGTGTTCTTACAGGCGTTATAACACTGTTACTAAACTGTTATTACACTGTTATTACACTGTTATTACAGTGTTCTTACAGGCGTTATAACACTGTTACTACACTGTTATTACACTGTTCTTACAGGCGTTATAACACTGTTAGTACACTGTTATTACACTGTTCTTACAGGCGTTATAACACTGTTATTACACTGTTCTTACAGGCGTTATAACACTGTTACTACACTGTTATTACACTATTCTTACAGGCGTTATAACACTGTTACTACACTGTTACTACACTGTTCTTACAGGCGTTATAACACTGTTACTACACTGTTATTACACTGTTCTTACAGGCATTATAATACTGTTACTACACTGTTATTACACTCTTCTTAGAGACGTTATAACACTGTTACTACACTGTTATTACACTGTTCTTACAGGCGTTATAACACTGTTACTACACTATTACACTGTTCTTACAGGCGTTATAACACTGTTACTACACTGTTATTACACTGTTACTACACTGTTATTACACTGTTCTTACAGGCGTTATAACACTTACTACACTGTTATTACACTGTTATTACACTGTTTTTACTGGCGTTATAACACTGTTACTACACTGTTATTACACTGTTCTTACAGGCGTTATAACACTGTTACTAAAATTATTACACTGTTATTACACTGTTATTACACGGTTCTTACAGGCGTTATAACACTGTTACTACACTGTTATTACACTGTTCTTACAGGCGTTATAACACTGTTACTACACTGTTATTACACTGTTCTTACAGGCGTTATAACACTGTTACTACACTGTTATTACACTGTTATTACACTCTTCTTACAGGCGTTATAATACTGTTACTACACTGTTATTACACTCTTCTTACAGGCGTTATAACACTGTTACTACACTGTTATTACACTGTTCTTACAGGCGTTATAACACTGTTACTACACTGTTATTACACTGTTCTTACAGGCGTTATAACACTGTTACTAAACTGTTATTACACTGTTATTACACTGTTCTTACAGGCGTTATAACATTGTTACTACACTGTTATTACACTGTTCTTACAGGCGTTATAACACTGTTACTACACTGTTATTACACTGTTCTTACAGGCGTTATAACACTGTTACTACACTCTTATTACACTGTTATTACACTGTTTTTACTGGCGTTATAACACTGTGACTACACTGTTATTACACTCTTATTACACTGTTACTACACTGTTATTACACTGTTCTTACAGGCGTTATAACACTATTACACTGTTATTACACTGTTATTACACTCTTTTTACACTGTTACTACACTGTTATCACACTGTTCTTACAGGCGTTATAACAATGTTACTAAACTGTTATTACACTGTTATTACACTGTTATTACAGTGTTCTTACAGGCGTTATAACACTGTTTCTACACTGTTATTACACTGTTCTTACAGGCGTTATAACACTGTTACTACACTGTTATTACACTGTTCTTACAGGCGTTATAACACTGTTAGTACACTGTTATTACAGTGTTCTTACAGGCGTTATAACACTGTCATTACACTGACCTTACAGGCGTTATAACACTGTTACTACACTGTTATTACACTATTCTTACAGGCGTTATAACACTGTTACTACACTGTTACTACACTGTTCTTACAGGCGTTATAACACTGTTACTACACTGTTATTACACTGTTCTTACAGGCCTTATAACACTGTTACTACACTGTTATTACACTCTTCTCAGAGGCGTTATAACACTGTTACTACACTGTTATTACACTGTTCTTACAGGCGTTATAACACTGTTACTACACTGTTATTACACTGTTCTTACAGGCGTTATAACACTGTTACTACACTGTTATTACACTGTTATTACACTGTTCTTACAGGCGTTATAACACTGTTACTACACTGTTATTACACTGTTATTACACTGTTCTTACAGGCATTATAACACTGTTACTAAAATTATTACACTGTTATTACACTGTTATTACACTCTTCTTACAGGCGTTATAATACTGTTACTACACTGTTATTACACTCTTCTTACAGGCGTTATAACACTGTTACTACACTGTTATTACACTGTTCTTACAGGCGTTATAACACTGTTACTACACTGTTATTACACTGTTCTTACAGGCGTTATAACACTGTTACTACACTGTTATTACACTCTTCTTACAGGCGTTATAACACTGTTACTACACTGTTATTACACTGTTCTTACAGGCGTTATAACACTGTTACTACACTGTTATTACACTGTTCTTACAGGCGTTATAACACTGTTACTACACTGTTTTTACACTGTTACTACACTGTTATTACACTGTTCTTACAGGTGTTATAACACTGTTACTAAACTGTTATTACACTGTTCTTACAGGCATTATAACACTGTTACTACACTGTAATTACACTGTTCTTACAGGCGTTATAACACTGTTACTACACTGTTATTACACTCTTCTTACAGATGTTATAACACTGTTACTACACTGTTATTACACTGTTCTTACAGGCGTTATAACACTGTTACTACATTGTTATTACACTGTTCTTACAGGCGTTATAACACTGTTACTACACTGTTATTACACTGTTCTCACAGGCGTTATAACACTGTTACTACACTGTTATTACACTGTTCTTACAGGCGTTATAACACTGTTACTACACTGTTATTACACTGTTATTACACTGTTTTTACTGGCGTTATAACACTGTTACTACACTGTTATTACACTCTTATTACACTGTTATTACACTGTTCTTACAGGCGTTATAACACTATTACACTGTTATTACACTCTTTTTACACTGTTACTACACTGTTATCACACTGTTCTTACAGGCGTTATAACACTGTTACTAAGCTGTTATTACACTGTTATTACACTGTTATTACAGTGTTCTTACAGGCGTTATAACACTGTTACCAAAATTATTACACTGTTATTACACTGTTATTACAGTGTTCTTACAGGCGTTATAACACTGTTACTACACTGTTATTACACTGTTCTTACAGGCGTTATAACACTGTTACTACACTGTTATTACAGTGTTCTTACAGGCGTTATAACACTGTTACTAAACTGTTATTACACTGTTATTACACTGTTATTACAGTGTTCTTACAGGCGTTATAACACTGTTACTACACTGTTATTACACTGTTCTTACAGGCGTTATAACACTGTTAGTACACTGTTATTACACTGTTCTTACAGGCGTTATAACACTGTTATTACACTGTTCTTACAGGCGTTATAACACTGTTACTACACTGTTATTACACTATTCTTACAGGCGTTATAACACTGTTACTACACTGTTACTACACTGTTCTTACAGGCGTTATAACACTGTTACTACACTGTTATTACACTGTTCTTACAGGCATTATAATACTGTTACTACACTGTTATTACACTCTTCTTAGAGACGTTATAACACTGTTACTACACTGTTATTACACTGTTCTTACAGGCGTTATAACACTGTTACTACACTATTACACTGTTCTTACAGGCGTTATAACACTGTTACTACACTGTTATTACACTGTTACTACACTGTTATTACACTGTTCTTACAGGCGTTATAACACTTACTACACTGTTATTACACTGTTATTACACTGTTTTTACTGGCGTTATAACACTGTTACTACACTGTTATTACACTGTTCTTACAGGCGTTATAACACTGTTACTAAAATTATTACACTGTTATTACACTGTTATTACACGGTTCTTACAGGCGTTATAACACTGTTACTACACTGTTATTACACTGTTCTTACAGGCGTTATAACACTGTTACTACACTGTTATTACACTGTTCTTACAGGCGTTATAACACTGTTACTACACTGTTATTACACTGTTATTACACTCTTCTTACAGGCGTTATAATACTGTTACTACACTGTTATTACACTCTTCTTACAGGCGTTATAACACTGTTACTACACTGTTATTACACTGTTCTTACAGGCGTTATAACACTGTTACTACACTGTTATTACACTGTTCTTACAGGCGTTATAACACTTTTACTACACTGTTATTACACTGTTCTTACAGGCGTTATAACACTGTTACTACACTGTTATTACACTGTTCTTACAGGCGTTATAACACTGTTACTACACTGTTATTACACTGTTCTTACAGGCGTTATTACACTGTTACTACACTGTTATTACACTGTTCTTACAGGCGTTATAACACTGTTACTACACTATTAGTACACTGTTCTTACAGGCATTATAACACTGTTACTACACTGTTATTACACTCTTCTTACAGGAGTTATAACACTGTTACTACACTGGTATTACACTGTTATTCCAGGCGTTATAACACTGTTATTACACTGTTATTACACTGTTCTTACAGGCGTTATAACACTGTTACTACACTGTTATTACACTGTTCTTACAGGCATTATAACACTGTTCCTACACTGTTATTACACTGTTCTTACAGGCGTTATAAGACTGTTACTACTCTGTTATTACACTGTTCTTACAGGCGTTATAACACTGTTACTGCACTGTTTTTACACTGTTACTACACTGTAATTACACTATTACACTGTTCTTACAGGCGTTATAACACTGTTACTACACTGTTATTACACTCTTCTTACAGGCGTTATAGCACTGTTACTACACTGTTATTACACTCATCTTACAGGCGTTATAACACTGTTACTACACTGTTATTACACTCTTCTTACAGGCGTTATAACACTGTTACTACACTGTTATTACACTCTTCTTACAGGCGTTATAACACTGTTACTACACTGTTATTACACTGTTCTTACAGGCGTTATAACACTGTTACTACACTGTTACTACACTGTTATCACACTGTTCTTACAGGCGTTATAACACTGTTACTACATTGTTATTACACTGTTCTTACAGGCGTTATAACACTGTTACTACACTGTTATTACACTCTTCTTACAGGCGTTATAACACTGTTACTACACTGTTACTACACTGTTCTTACAGGCGTTATAACACTGTTACTACACTGTTATTACACTGTTCTTACAGGCATTATAACACTGTTATTACACTGTTCTTAGACTGTTATTACACTGTTTTTACTGGCGTTATAACACTGTTACTACACTGTTACTACAC